>NW_019379806.1:165312-205921 GCF_000648655.2 Copidosoma floridanum | reverse complement strand
TTTTCTCTATTAAAATTCAAAAATCTCTACTTAAAACCAAATTTTTGGTATCTTTACTAAATTGTCCTTGCATCTCTTTTGATATGAAAAGTTTTTTCAGATTATGTTTGTTTACATAAAAACTCTAATAATATAACGAAAGACTCCCATCTTGTCTTCCCTTGATTATTTAAAGTAGTCGTTACTTTATGTTCATCATATTGTTATATTTCCTAAATAAATCAGACAGAAAAATACTACGTTTAACTTTTTTCATCATAGATTGTGCAGTTTTTGTAATGGTAGTTAATGAATTAATTTTAAAAATATCTTAAATTAAAAGATTTAGAATATCTGAGGCGCAACCGTAAAAAGAGATATTTTCGTCAGGAAAAATATCATTATTGAGAATTTTTCAAGCAGCCTTAACTGTCATAACTTTTGATAGACCGACTTCATCAATAACAGTTTTCATTTTATTAGATAAATCAGAAGTATCTTTAATATTGTACTTAACTTGTACACTACTATTAAAAAAATGGCTTTGGTGTGTGAATTGCAAAATTAATGATGGACTCGTTTCTACAATTCGTCGATCCATCACATTCTACAGAAATACTAGGCATCTTTTTTTCAATTTATATGTAAGTATAAAGTTTTTGGTGCGCTACGCTTTTTTTAGTAACATTTGTGATGAACTACGTTAAATATATAATTTTTTATTTTTCTTTGTATGACATGATACTAATACATACAGAAGTTCAAATAACGCTTATTGTTAGTTATATAATAATACAAACCATCAAAGTATTATCCTTTTAAGGAGGCTAATTTTTATTAGTTAACTTATAGAAACAGTCAAGTAAAACGATATACATTTATTGTGCTATTAGATGTAAACACGTTGAAAAAAACATGTAATCGTTATTTGTATTCCAAGCCAAGTATAGTGAAATTAAAACAGTCTTGTCTAATTGTCTTCTTATATTATTTATAGTTTTCTCTCTTTTCTACAGTTAATAAGCATAACTAAAAAAAAAAAATTTCTCTACCTGCTTTTGTGTTAAACGTAAACTTATAATAATGTTTTCAAAGTGGGTTGGATGTCAGAGAAATAAATATAAGCAGCTCCCAAGCGTAAAAAAATTAAAATATCGTATATCAGCTGTCTCAGGTCTTAAAATAAATTTTTTTCCTAAATTCTTAAAAATATGAGTGCAACTAAATGAACAGCAAATCTTTGAGCTGCTTCAGATTTTTTGAAACAATTTTTTGCACAGTTATTTAAAAATCTGAAATTTTAGATTTAACGCAATATGAGTATCCACCTATTCTAGCCATACAGATTTGGATTAATCTCAATTAATCGAGGATATAATAAAATGTGAGCATAGTAACTAGTAACATTTTTCTTATAACTCTAAGCCTGAGTTTATCATAATGGAAAAACCATGATCTTTAAAATCTCGGATCCGATGTGCCGATTAAATCACGTAATGTACTGTTTAGTAAAATACATTACAGCATTGGTAAAAACATTTCTATACTTTATTTTGTAGTTTCGCTAAAGTAAGTAAAAATGTATTATGTATACGTACAGTAATATGTACACATATGTATAGAGATCATTGATACGTATACAAGCTTTCACGTATTATTGTTAAATACATATTGATAATAATGCAGAATCGCACTGACTCGAAAAAATATCTGCGCATTGACGAAAGAGATACTGTAGAACAGATAAAATACATTCATAATACTTATACACTTGTTAATTTCACAGAGCAAAATATTCGAAGATATGACATTAAAATTCATCAGTACTTTAACTTCTACCTTCATGGCCTCTTATTATTGGTAATTTAAAATTCAGCTTACTCATTTTATTTTTTAACAAAAAATTTGTTATGTTTCTTAAAAAATTGTTGCCTTAGAAACTTGTCAAACGATTGTTAACAAGAATAACATATTCCCTTATTCATTTAAACAGTAACATGTACAGTGAAAATATCTGTGCAGCATTAGGTAGATGTAAGCTATTATAGTTAGCTTTGAATAAGATTTAAGTAAAAATCCTAATTCTAGCAAGATACACGTTACTTATCTATTTTTAATCTTTTCTCTTTGATCCTTCCAGATTCAGATGAAGAGGTTCAATCTCTTGATTCTGGCCGCCACAATATTAGGAAACCGTTAGGTAAGTTATCTTCATTTTTATCACCTAATTTGTAATTTATTATACTTACAAGCACATACTTTAAGTTTCTAATTAAAATTATGTTTACCCTTTGAGAAGAAAGTGAACTGATTCAGGAAAACAAACAAAAATCTTTAAAATAGTTTACAATACCCCATTTCTAAACAACAAATTCATATTTAGCAGCAAAATATACATAGAAACTCATAGGTTTTGTTCACTTATTTTTTATTGCCGATGGGACGATCCCCAGCTACAGGAAATATAATGTTTTGGTAAAAAATTTTTAATAACGCAGTAAGTTTTAGATCACAACGAAATAAAACTTTTTTGTGTTATACATTTTACTCTGTAATGCAAAATAAATGCGAAAATATCGGAAAAATCATTGGTTGTTAGAGAATAAAAGACATTTGAATTCTAAAACAACGTAATCACATAAATAACAAAAGTATTAAAGTTCATTGAAATGAAACATTTTTGTGTTGTAAGTTTTTCTCTATAATGTTTCTTAGTTCTATAAACAGTAAAAATCGTTTTAAAATAGCTAAAAACTCGTTTTACAGCATTTAACTTTTCTACATTACCTTTGCATGTCTAATGTTAAATAAAAAAGTTAAAGATATTTAAAAAATAAACTTCTTTTGTATTGATCATTTTAGTTAACATTGTCGTCCTAACTTTTTAAACAAAGAAATCGTTTTAAAATACTCTAAAATTCATTTTTTAGTATATAATTTTTTTACGTGTTATTTTCTGACCAAACGTTTGATATAAAATTCATAAATCTTATCAAAATAGACTTAAGGTCAATGTCCTAATTACCACTCCAGTTCTAATTAGAGTTTAGCTGGATAAAATACAAATACTAAGAATTTGATCACGTATAAGGGAAAAATATGTGAGTTTACTTAATGGATTTTATACTAAAAAAAAGCCGTATGTATTTTTTTATTTTTCACAATACTTTGAATTCGAGAAAGGATTGAAATTTTGCGTTTTTTGGAGATTTCAGGCCTCAGAAGGGATTTTCAATCATTCATAACTCTAGTTCTACTTAAGCTACAGAGAGCTTTCTTTTCATTTTAAAAGTAAATAAATAAGCTTTAAAAAAAATAATTTTTTAAAATAACTATCAACAATCAAAGATTGTATTAATTTTAAACAATCACCTAATCTTGCAGAGTTCCAAGTATTACAATTGTATTCTACAGTATTTTTTTTTGAAAAACGATTTATTAATTAATTAACAAATTGTTATTACTATCAAAAAAATTAACTTCGCGCGCTACGTCACACTTATGCCCATAGAACCCACTGTATGCCCTTCTATCTTGTCTCTAATTGCTTTTTTTTATATATATACCTGAGTATTTTATATTCATAATTGAATACCCTTATTTCTTTAGTAAAAAGGCTTCAAAACAAATTTTGATAAATTACTATCAGTAATTAATATTATATAAAACTTTATTGTTGAAATAAAAACCACTCAATTAATACGTAAGTACCATATTAAAAGAACCTTGTTTATAACTATAACACAATATAGTAGTATATAGTATGATTAAGTCTTGAAATATGAACATTAGTGAATCAAAAATTTTTACTGCACTTTTTTTCGGATGATGAAAATTGTTTCGCTGGAAGACAGATGGGAATCATACTGTAAAATGTTTAAGTTCCTTTAATTGTCAATGATTTTTGAAAATGTTATTTCAGTATTTTTTTTTTTTTTTCATATTCAGCAATACTGGAATAACGACAAATTATGTTTGGTAGAGCTTCTGTTATCGAATAATCCTTTTAAAGAACGAAGTGGATCGTTCACCCGTTAACTCTGTCTTGACTCGTTTATTAAGACGAGACCGTTTAGTGTTGACTCATGTAAAAACTGTCTTGCAGAGTTTTCAAAATTTTAGTATTATTATCGTTATAATCTATTTATGGCTATGAAAATTATAATTCTTTGCTAATAATATCGACGAGCCAACTCACAAAACTACAAAGACTTTAAAGTATGTTTGTACATTATGATAGTAACATATCATTTCAAACTGTTTATTTTGGTCCTCTTCATAATTTTTTTTGTTGACTTTCTTTACACGTCAACAACAAGTAGTTGATGTTTATTTACTATTCGTAAATTGAAGGTTCTTCTTTTTACGTGATTGGTTTTTTAAAACAGTTGTCTTTACGAATGTTTACTGTTTTAAATTGTATTGACACTTTTTTTGATACTGTAAAACCAAAGTTACGAATAGAGATATCTCAATATGTCAAAAACCGAAGAAATCAAAACTACAGAGAAGCTCCCTTATCTTCTGCGTCACACAAAACTAAACTAGTAAGCAGTCGATTATCGCTTTGCAAGAAGTATAAAAAGCGGTGAGACGTCACTATATTTACTCATACTTTATGTCCAGAGTAACAAAAGTATATGTAATTGTAATTGTGTAGGCAAAACAGCAGATTGATACTGCCATGCCATGGAAAAAAGCCGTAAATGACATTTTTATCAAAAATGAGTTATTTATACCGATCGATTTGTCAGGGAATGCCCTATTTAATGGCATTTATAAAAATTCAATATCTCTTTTCATTTATTAATAATAATTAAGGCAGATCTCTTTGTACAAGAAAAAAAAAGCGTAACTAAAAAGCAGCAGCAAATTTCACGTGTATACATATATATACGCTGGCTCTGCAGCAGCTAATACGACCGACGGATAGTAACGTCATAATATATAACCATTAGAGTCATAAAATAAAATAAAACTTGTATATTTTGTAATAAAACTTTTAAAAATTATTTCAAATGAATACTTACTCTTTATGTAACAGTCCAACCTTTATTATTGTTAGCATTTTTTAAATGTGAAAATAATATATTAAAAAACCTTTAAATAATGTATTTTTCACTTTTAAAAAATAAAATTAATCATAATACTAAAATAATGTTATGAAACATTAAAATAGTAAGAGAAAAAATCGACTCAAACAATTTCCATTCATTAAAGTCGCTACCTAGTCTACTGCTCTAGTCAAGTAGGAGAGGTTCACTTGTGTGTGTACACGTAAATGCGTATATTAGTGCTGTTATTCAGCTACCGTCGGTCATTTATAACCATTAAGCTGATTTTCACGTCTTTCTTGGCAAATATCTTTGGAAAATGTTCCATTATTAGCATTTTACATGACAGGATTGAGAATAACAATGATTTTTTTACAAGTAATTTATAATTTTTCTGCTCAGATTTCTTATTGTGAGTGGGGAAATCACTATAAAGCTGATTTTTTTATGTTCTGCTATATAAGCTTGTGCCAAAGGTACAACTTTGAGCTGAAATATCTCGAGATTTTGCTCCACTTGGGGTATAAACAAGGACACTGTTCGATTTAGTGGATTAAAATCTATTGAATAAAACATATTTCATTCCATAAGTTTTTGCAAGGGAGCTACCCTAAATAAATTAGTCATGCATGCATAGTTTTTCACCTATTAAAAATTGTTTTTAAAGTAAACAAGGGATGATATCTTTATTTTCAGCACAATAAAGTTGATTTTTATACAGAAAATATGAAAATTTGTACTTGCAGTTTTGATTCTTGCATACTTTCCCTCTGAAAAATACCGTAACTGCATTTGTATGTATTCTAATGAGACTTACGGCTTTTTAACGTTGGATTGTGTAACTGTGCTCATTGACTTTACCTGGTTAAAAAAACGTAAGTGCAGTTACGGCTTTTTTTCAAAGAAAAGTGTGTGAGTGAGAAGCCGTAAGTGCAGTATCTGTTTTCCCTTTCGGGAAATCGTTTTTTCTTCGCGTGCAGAGATTAGATCATGCCTTAATTACCCTAGAAACAGTTTTTCCGGTGTTAAGAAATTCGATTTTTATCATGTTTTTAACATAAATAGTTTTTGTTAATTTTCTCAATTTGACACTGGCTGCACTTACGCTTTTTTTCCGTGGCACAGCAGGATGAGGGTAACGAATGAAAATTAAGTGTTGAAAAAAAACTCAAAACTAGGTAATAAAACTAGATGAAGCGATAAGTAACAAAAAATGTATAGAAGTAAATTATTAAGTATCCTTGCCAAAGAATTAAAATTTTTAACAAACGAGTGGGGATATTTTATCAAAAATGTAAATTATTCATACAAATATATTTAAAAAAAATAATGAGGGATAAGTTAGAAGAACATACAGTGAAACTCGTGCACCAACGCGACCTAGTACGCGAAGTTATTTAATTTTTTTTGGACAGTAATAATAATTTGTCCATTGATCACAAAAGTGTTGTTAAAGAAAATTTGACGTAGAATACAATTTTTATACTTCGAGCTCGCTACAAAGTGAAGGCAATTGCTTAAAATTAAGTAAATTGTTAATAACAATCCTAAATTATTGATAGTTTTTTTCAAAATTATTTGTTTATTGAAACTTATTCTTATAACCTTTAAAATAAAAAAAGTGCACTCTGTATCACAAGTGGAACCGGAGTTATGAACGCTTAAAAATCTCTTCTACAGCCTAAAATCATCGAAAACGCGAAGTTTCAGTCTTTTCAAGAGTCCAAAATATTGTAAAAAAAGTTTAGAACCCACAAACAAACTTTTCTTTAACTAAAATAAGATCGGACAGTTGTTTATAAAATTTTTTCAATTTGTAAAAAAACGTTCCAGCTACAGTTAAATCATTTGTTGTATGATTTGATCGTAATTTAAAAAATTTATTTGCCAAAATTCTTCTAATTGGTAGGGAAAAAAATGAAACTGACTCTTTTGAGTTCAGATTTCCGATTTTATTCCAAGCAACAGTGTAAATGAATTTTGAGTACCCACTACTCTACTTCTTCACTAACGGTCAAGCCGAAGTCATTTTTGTTACTATTTAGCTTATTATAGAATAGAGGTACTTCTTTAGTGTAGTAAGCCTTCAGGCTCTTTTTGGACTACTGTTGAGTTATTTTCTGGAATTGTAAGCATTAACAGTATTTACATTGACACTTCTTTTTCTAGTTAAAACTGTCTCAACCATGAAGGCATTTCCTACAGTTTTTCACCATTGCAAATGACTTTAGTAACTAAATCCAACAAAAAAATTCTTCTAGATTACTCACTCAAAAAATAGTGTCGAACCCCTACACAAATTATACACAATAAGTCGATGAAATTGTTTTTTAACTAGTTTAAATGGTAATTTCCACAGATTTTGAAGTCAGTGAAGATGGGGAGGATAGTGGCAGTAGCAAAGAAAATTCTGGTGTAAGTAGTACTGGAATATGGCACGAGGAGCTGCAGCATAGATTCCAACAAGAGAATGACTTCTTTATTGAGCTGCGTGCTCGTAATGCTGCTCTTAACAATCAGACACACAATAATCAGCATAACAACCAACTGAGCCAACAACAAGTTCAAAATCACCATCAGAATGCAATAATACAACATCAAAATCAAATTCACAATCAAAACTTGACCCACAGTCGAAATCAGTTGCACAACTCTAACCAAACCTCACTTCACCATGGCCAGGAATATAATCAAGATTACCAGGTGCAACAGCAACAACCAGGAGAACGAGAAGAGGCAGAAGGAGAAAAGCGAGATGACAGTGAAACCGAGTGGTCTGAGGCCCTCAAAAGATGGGTCAATCGATAAATTTCAAATCGTAGCTATAAAGCTGAATCTACTTAGCAGCCAAATCGTAGCAGCGATTCCATCAAATATCAAGTACTTCTTAAGGTACTCTTAAATTTAATATAGGTAATCTTTTATTTTACTAAATTAATAAGGTATCTGGCTAAGTATTCAGAGTACTTAAAGTAGAATGTTATTTGACGGTATTGCTGTTCACTATTTGCTGCGAGTTCCAAATTTATGTCGTAGCTAGGATTCACGTATGTATTTGCCACTTGTTTAAATTAAGTCAGTGCTTGAAAGTACTTATTCAGTTTCTACTAATAGTACTGTAATCACCAAGTACAAGTACATAGTTCTTCCTACAGTATGTAAAGATATTTGAGCGGTTACATAAGAAAGTTTAAATAACACTTTTCAATTAAAACCAAACGTTGAATATCGAAGATATGTTTATCTGGGTGTAAATTAATGATAATATATTAGTTTGCTGTATATACTTCTAGATTCTACAACTTTTAGCTAAGTAAGTGGATATACATACGTGAACAAGTATAAAAGTATCCAAAAATCGTAAAAAATCAAAATACATCGTTATTTAAAATATTTGCATTATTAACAAAATACCATTCTCATTCATGAGAACCGCGATAATTTAACGCTAACCCAGCTATTCCATATAAAAATGGATGGCATTAAACTTTAAACGTAACGTATTAACTTAAGGAATTTTCTAATTATTTTACAAATGTGGGAAGTAAAGATACAAGAATATGTGAAACTTTTTGTACATTTATATAGGTACCTTGGAAACAAGATGTGAAATCTCCACTTATTAAGGCTACTAAATTTTTTGAGGTAGTAGTTAGGTGTACCTAAACGCCTCAAACATACCGAACTCCTAGCCCAAATACACGTTTGATTTCTTGCGTATACTAATAATTCTCAAGCTTCTCTGATACGCTTATAGGTACGTGTAAACAGAAAATATATGTACACCTATATTGAATTGATCTGCATGCATCAAACTTTCTTGGAGCTCTCATACGCAGGCACTAAACATGTCTTTGGGCTGATTTGAAATTCGTTTTGAGCACACCAAACTACTAAGTTTAATGTATTACAATCATTTATCTATTTTATACTATTCTATCTAAACATTTTTTACGGAAGTTTAAAATTGAAATTTTTATTAACCATTTTGCAATCATAACAACCAGAGTATTTGATAACATGACTTTAAAAAAAATTTAGTAAGTCCTTTAGACTAAGAATTAAGGCGTTTTGGAAAATTTTAATGAATCATACTAATATGATATCACAGTAGTTTTCAAGAGATAAAATGACGCAGTTTCTACTTTGTTTGTTTTTAACTTCTTGAGAATCAAATTTTAGATGAAATTATTACCAAGAATAGAACTTTATTCATGAAATTCTTAATAATATTAAAAATTTTATAAATTCTTAAGTTTTGGATGATTGCACCAAAGTAAAGGTAATCAATTTCCGTGGGACATATTTACATCGTTCAAATTATATTTTTGGGACTTGAAAAATTAATTCATTACCACATTAGAAAAAAAAAATTGAAATCATCAGACTGTGTACATAATATTGCCTAATGTTTGGTAATTAATATTACATCGATTATTGGGAAGAATTGGCCAAACACCGTCACTTGAGTAACCTTGTCATCACTGTTTTCCAGATTATCAATGACCTTTTCAATATGATTTCTGGTAATAGAACATCTCTAATGTATTTACTTGTCTCAAAAACTAAAAAAACGTAGACTTACTTGTACATTAAGAGTAAATTTTGGAAAAAAAATTTTTTGGGCGCCCGATGATTTTTACCGGGTGTAACGGTAAAAATTGTTAAAGTTAGGTCTAAAGTCCAGAGTGACAACCTAGCCCCACGTTTACCGTTCTGTACGGTAATTTTAATGAGCATTTACCATAAAATTTATAAAAAATTTCTCTCAGTGTACAAACGAATGGGCACAGTATGTCACCATTGGAGAGGCATCGCGTTTGTAAATAATACTACCTATAATAACTGCCTGCTGATCAATAAAAGATTATGGTAGTTGCATAGACTAAGCATGTTTGTCATTGAATAACCTAACAGTGCGCTGGCAGTATAAATGAAATCAAAAACACTGCATATCTTAGAGTGTAATTCTATGTATATCTCTAAGTCCGTTTAACTTTCTAGTTTTTTCCTAGTTTCTCTTAAAAAATTCTATTCATTTTTAGTACCCTATAATAAAGTTCATATTTATCATAATAACACCAACTCTATCGTCCTATCGTTTTCCGTCACTCCCCGAAAATTTGATTAAAACTAGGAATAAATTACTGATTATTATTATTCTTCTATACTGTTAATGTTCTTGAGAAACCAAATTTTATAAGTGCATATAAGTAATTGAAACACTGCTGATTCCTGAAATATTGTAGACAGACTTATAGTAATAGGGAAAAAGTTATAACGTTCTTTTATATAGAGTACTTGATGCACCTCCCAAAATCCAGTTTTATAAGTACAAAATAAACTGCCTTGCACTGCTGACGAACCAAAACTAAAAAGAATAGGTATAAATGATTATTAAGAAAGATATAACTATGCACACTGTAATAAGATCTTCTTTTCTTATTTACTTTTTATTTTATTCCTAAAATGTGTCAAAATAAGACATTTTATAATGTAAAAAACTAATAGCACCCTTCTTCGTGTACGTTTTTTTATGATTTCAATGCTGCATCTACTACTATGTTGGGTGAAATAAAGAAATCCAGTTCTTGACATTAATGCGTTTTTGACCAGAGGATGCCATGCATAGTTTTCTCACAACTACTCGTAACATACTCTCTAGCCTCATTACAGTTTTGTGTTAGATTAGAAAAGTGAAAGTTAAGTATATTTAAGCAGTAAAAGTGTGAGAATAGCTCCACAGCGATAAGTAGCGACATCAGTAAGCAGAAAAAAATTATATTCATCATCACTATGGAATCCTTCCACACATTGATCTAGGTACAAAAGCTGGTGAAGTCACAACTTTTAAAAAAATGATCGACACACTTTTCTACTGTACCCCAAGCAGCACGTGAAGCAGAACTGATCACAAAGGGCTTGGTCAAAAAGGCACTCCATTTGCAAATAGCAGCAGATCATCAAGCAGCTGGCATTAAAACGACAGAATGATATCTAGATCGTGGAAGAGCCACTCTCTCTATGGATCAAAGTTACCAAAAGGCAGTGGTTATGGAAGCGATTTGCAATCACCTCTAAACAGCATATACAGTTCAGGAATAGTTACTTTAATTGAAAGAGATAGCATAATTTTTAAAAGACAAAAACAGTTGGGCATACGATAATAAGAAAGCATCTGTCAGCAAGGCCTTAATAAATAATCCAAAAAAATCATCAAAAATTACTTCTGCTCAGAAATCGCTCAAACATTTGAAACCCCAATACTTAACGCTAAAAAAATCTATCAGTGGGGACCCAAGGATTAGTATCAGGTAACCTCTCCAAATCAGGTAATAAGGGCAGGCCTTACTGCGTTGAACCCAGCAGAATTTATCATATTAAACTAAGACGATAAAAAAAGGGGGTTTCTACAGCTAATGAATAAAATAATTTACTTCTGCTCGTATACAATACAGGAAAAATACTCAGCAACTTCCTTCTTTGGACGTCAGAAAAAAAAATTTATTTATAACTCATGCAGTCAGTAAGTTCATTATGAAAATGGCTGAAGAGTCAAAGTCGGTTTATGCCCGTATGCTCAAAACTTTACCAAAAAACTAAAGAATTTTTTAGACGTTCAAAATAGACTAAAAATATAAGAAGGTATAATATACCAACTTTTTCTCAGCCAAAAAGTCAAGGTCTGTTACTTAATACTTTTCAGCTTAAGAACTAATTTAAACAAATGAAACCTGAAGTTCATACAAACAAATTGCAAATAGAAACATCATATTTTCCGAAATAACCAATCCACTGCTAAAACAATGCAAAACGAAAAATTTGCTTGTATCAAAGTCAGAAACATGATGTAAGTATTAGAGGTGGGTTACCGCACTGCTTTCCGACAGATCCAAGTTCATCCAATAGGAGTACTCATCCGAATATCGTCCATGTTGGAGTGTAAGCCAATGAAAGTAGACAAATAGATTCAAAATTACTTGAGCAGTAGAAGATGAGTAGAAGTGCTCTATGCTTCACTAGTACGACAATGCTGATAGTAAAATAATTTTTAACGGTACAAGCTATTCATGAAATGGAAAGTGAGTATAATACAGCGAATGTATACGAGTATGTACGATATTATAGGTACCATTGAGGGTAATTAAATAATCATACGGTTAATATTTTATCAGTTTTTAAAAAAGTTTTATTTATTCCATGTGTAAAACGACCATTTACTTTCAAGATATATATTGATTTCCAAGCGATGCAATACTTTTCAACAGAAAAAAATACTTTACAACTTATTTATGTACGTGCATACATGAATAAAGCTGTTAACATTAAAAAATATATTAATTGATTTTGTATTTGAAAGTTATGAGTAGTATCTTATTTTATTATAAGAGTATTTTCTCATTTTATTAAGATGCTTTTATCTTACATACGGCCGTGTTCTAACAAGACATGAGAGAACTTCATCGGGTAAAGAATATTCAAAATTAAGATTTAATTTTAATAAAGCTGTTAATTCTTCCAAAATATATTCTGTATCTAACAACCCATCTCCGTGACATTGAGAAAAAAGTTTCTCTAAAACCATTGCAACTTTTTTCAATTTTCGGCCAGGATATAACAATAAACCTCTGAACACGTGAACTACCCAGCATGGAATATTAGTAAGAGTCATCTTACGAGTAAGTATTCCAAAATTGGAATATTTTATTCTATAGTGGTGGACTACGTAGCCAGCAACATACACCAATGCTTCTTCTTTAACTATTTCTTGAATTAATGCAGTTTCAGGAAGTTCGGCAACATCTATAATTTAACAAGTGTAATTGAATTTACGAAATAAAAAATACTTTAGTCCAATAACAAACGGCAAATACAGCAACTATTGAAAAAAAAAAAAAAATAAAAAAAAAGGATTTTTAAACAAATAGTTATGCAAAACAGATGTGTGCACATGTATGTATATTTTGATTGTGTCAATGCATACATGTTTACAAATACATAATTAATAGGTTTTCTTTTTTTATCATCTGAAATACTAAAACTACAAAATCAAAATCATACCTTTATCCCTATTATTCTCTACTTTTATCATCAAACAATGGCCCTAAAATGTCTCTCATTCTGGTATCTTCCAGAGAATGTTATTTAAGAGATTTGGATTTTTAATCATTTGGAATTCTTATTAATAAAGATTCGCTGTCGTTCTCAGTATTATTGTTTTGAAAAAACATATTATAACAGCCCTTACCAAGTAAATGCTTCTTTAATCTATAAACAAACTGCAAAGCCAACGACTTGTCGTGTGCAGTTCCCACTCTTCGGATGAATGAAAACGTATTTTGAATAATATCTTAATTTAATCTACTCGTCAAAATACATTCGATCTTTATATCATTACTATTATATTGTTGTAGAAGGTAGAATATAAATTTCAGTTAGCATATTATTTTGACTTATCAGGTGACTACCATATGCCACAGTTTGTCTCTTTTACTATACTTACACCTACTGTTGATAATATCAAACCACTGATTTACAGTTTTAAAAAAATCAGCGCACTCATTCCAGCTTGGCGTTAGAAAATTATTTATGTCAAACCATCTTATGGCTACAGTAACATTATTATACAACGTTCACGCAGAAAACAAAACCTTTTGCCTGTTAGTACTACTGACGTCCAAATGTTTCCGATCTAATTTAAAAGTTATTTTCACATCTTTATTATTAAACAGTAGTATCTCTTCAAGAACTTTTTTATTAAATATGTAGCCATCATACGTTAGATCAGAGTCAAGAAAGTGATTACGTATTAGTTTTGATAAATGAGGAGGAGCAGCAAAGACAAAAACATTCGGATAGTTATCACGTAAATGGAGAAACCAACAATTGTTTCGTTTTAATATGACAATATTCAAATAATTGTGAACAGTACCGTTAGTAAACCCAAGATCTGTTGTTAGTGCAATGGCAATAAATCCTACTTCGTATAATATTTAGACTCAATTCTGGTAATGTGGAGCATGACTATACATTCATAATTAATTTACATAATTCAATATTTCGCTGTCCCTTTGACAGCCTCTACAGGATTAATATTCATGAAGGTGCTAAGACAACAAGCATCATGGACACCTATGGCACCTATTACTTCATCCACAAATCGCAACTCTTTACTTAGTTCTAATAAGAGTCAAGTTTCTAAAAATTAGGTTATAAACGTAAAAATCTGTTTAGAAAAGTCATACTCAGGCCGTGCTGACAAGTAGAATATAAAAAAAAAGTATACCTACTTCGTATAATTTACTAACTGTCTCTTGAACTATGTTAGCTGTTTATGGTGCGTTAAAATTGTAATATATAGGCTGCTTCCATCGTTTAAAAAGTTTAGAAAAAGTTTAGAAGACAAGTCAAAGTGAACTGTTTTGTGAGGATCGATTATTTTTTCTTTTACTGTGCCGATTTTTACGGAACATGAAATAAACAACTTATCAAACGATAAAATTTGTACTTTTTCCAGTATAAATGAACTTTTCTCTTTTTCTTTCATAACCAATAGAACTGCATTAATAATTCCAGGGCAAAGTAGATAAAGTAGGGAGAGGCATGTCATTGTTTCTTAGATATCAGTATGCCTTCGGCGATATACTTTGTAGAGCTACAGCAGCAGCAAGATCTTACATTTGATTTGCTTATTATGACTTAATAATATTTTAATCTGCCTATCTGTACATAGAGGTTTTTTAGAGAATTTTTTTGTAATTGTGATTCTTCATGCATTCAACTAAGTTTTTCATGTTCTGAATGGAATTTTTCACGCTCTTGCCACAGTTATTTTCATTCGTATTCAATTGTTTCAGTTAATACCATATTTTCCTTAAAGCAGCATTTAAATTTTTCAAATACTTATTATCTTGTCCAAGATTATCCACCACTGAATGTACTCTCTAATTTACTGATGCAACTCTATCGAAACTTTTTTTCTATAAAAAATTAAAAGAATTATTCACATGCACATGTTGCGTTTTTATGTTTTATTTTTCTTACATAATTAATAACTTATGTGCTGTTGGTATCTTTTGTATTTGTTGAACATTACTCCTGTTGACTATATACAAAATCATTTTAATTAAAATAAGTGGAAAAAACTATTTATAAGTTTATGTATAATGTTGTGATACCATTAATATACGTAAAAATACAATATCTTTCAAATACTTGTGCTGACAAAGATTCAAGTTCTAACACATTAGTCTCATGAGATTCAAGCTCTACGAGTCAATGCATTCTCTTAAGTTTATTTTAGCGTTTTTATTACACGTTTCCAATTCCATCTTGCTATATATTTTTTACTTAGTTGAACACTTACAAAAGTAATAGGATTGATTTATTCATTTATCTTCTACACTTTACAAGTTAATATTAAATATATTAGTATATTGTTAACGTACACAGACTCCAAGTTCATTGCTGCTACAACAAACATTGATAAACACATATGTTCGTGTCCCCAGGAAGATTAAGTGTGCTGGCTTTCTTACAAAACTTTCCCAAGTAAAATGAATTTTATTGAGCATACCGTACTTATATAAATGATTTAACTAGTATTTTGTCGAAAGAAAAATATTTACTTATTGCTAACACTTGCCATTTTTGGGGTTAAAATTCTCATTATTACATGCCTCGATTCATTTTTTTGAGATTTCTGAATGCTTGGGAAGTAAAAAATATTTTATCCCAGTATTTTTCGTTTGACTATTTATTCCAATTAGAACATAATTTAACTAAATACGAAAGCATTTTTCGTCATCCTAATACCAAGTGGATGCACGAGCGTTTAATTATACAGGCGGTAGCAGACTGCAAAAACTTCGTGGCTGATAACACGTTAATGATATTGAAGAAAGCTGTATTATTTGTAACACATGCATTTGTATCATCATATATTTTATACGTTACAAGCTGAGCGAAAAACAGATATACATTCTCAAAAAAAAAAAAAACCAGAAGTAGTTTACCAGCACAACTACTCAAAACTTGTAACAAAATAATACTTTATGGAAAAAAGTAACCTTAAATGTACTTTCTTGTACCAAATAATGATGGATACAAAAGTTACTGAGATTTAAGCATCAAAAATTTTTTATACAAACTAAATATCATAGCAGTGGAACTATCTACAACTCCCTCCATTTTTATGATTCAATAAAACAAATCTGAACGCATAAAAAAGTAAAAACTTTGGAGTAACAACTACATCCTCCAGTCTCATGGTAGATAACATGAGAGACGTTAATGAATTAAAGTTATAAGTACAAGTTTTTAATATCTCTACTTTACATTCAGTCAGTTAGTAGGGTACCGGTACGGGTCATGTAACCTCCAGATAGTTCAAGTTGAAGAAATAAGAGGTTGTGGAGTCGCACCAGTAGAAATTAAGTAAGAATTCTTAATCTAGCATTCGAAAACGCATAAAACAAGCTTGCACTCATAATATAAACATTTCCAACACCAATAATAAGCGTAAAAAATTGATTTTTCACCCAACCCCAGCTGAAAGATGACGTTCCTTCCCCTAAATTCAGGGATTAAAGCGCAACATTTTCTCCAGGAAAAACTCGCATTCTTTAACTATGGAAAAGTATTTTCCCACAATCTGCATATTTGACATCCTCACCTACAGCTTAGAAGGTATTTTCCACATTAATTACACCAAAACACTTTTCTTGTAGTAGAATGTGGCGTAATATACTATGGTGGCGTCATGATTTCGATTCTCTTTTCGTTAATGCATTAACATAGGAAAACTAGAGCATCCAAAAATTCTCGTTATGTTGAATCAGTCGAGAAGTGTTAAAAAGATGTAAAATGGACAAAGCTTAAGTAATCACAGACACACCTTTTTGATAAATCTAACTGTTGTTTCTGTACTTTGAAGGATAATATATTATCTACATACTAGCTTAGTATCGGCACTTTTGATATAAGTCCACCCACTGTCCAAAAAGCTCAAATGACTCAATACTATTATACAAAGATACGCAAGAACAGTAGAATGATTACTTCAAAGAAAATAAGCTCTCTATTCGCAACACCTTATGAAAATATTGGGGATAGAAAACTTTTTCTATACTTGAGACCTCAGCTTGGTTCTCAGTTATGGTACTCAAATATAGATTTTTTTTTTTTATATTAGAGTGCTCTACGTCCGGCTCCTTTAATAAGGGCACTACTATGGGCACTTACCACTTGAGAGAAGGAAGGAAAAGAGGGATGGGAGGCCTCCCATTACTGGGAGGGGGGTAGGGGGAAATTAGGCAATTTTTGCTGCGAGAAGGTCGCCTAAAATCCTCCTCGAGGAGCATTGCGTGGTGAAAAAGCACTTGTGAAAATACACAGAGGTACTTGCCCGAAAAAGTCGCACTGGCCGGGAATTGAACCACGGTCTCCCGCGTGCCAATCCAAGACCTAGCCGACTGAGCAACCGCACGCTCTACCTCAAATATAGATCATAACCTCAAAAGCTTATAGTAAGATCAGTAGAGCTGCTAGCTCTGAGAATATAACTGTTAAAAAAGTTTTCATGCTAAGGAAAATGAAAATAAATATAAGATACAAAAAGAGTCAGTCCTAGTACAGATGAAGCTATCAGACTGACTTTGAACTTCAAAGTATTCAAATTGTTAGTTGATTCTGATGATGCCATGATTGTGTAATAAGTTAATATCTACGCAAAAAGAAAGCAAATTGATTACCGAGAAATAACGAAGTAACTGTGGCCACTGAAAGAAAAATCAAATGCTTTTTACGTATGAAAAATCATACTACCAAACATTAAATGTTACTTTAAGCAGATGAGTCAAAGCACTCTGCAAGAATCGTTGTCAATAGAGATAAAGCTGTATATCAAGCTAAGCAATGAAAATATTCTTAGCGCGTACGAAAAGTGTAACATCTTACAGGCTTTATTTTCTTGGTACATGCAAATATATAAATAAGATAAACAAATACATTATAAAAATCACAATAACAGTTTAAAAAATTAGTTAACAAATTTATTCGCATGACGCAAAATATATTCTTCAAAATTTTTCTTCTTGAAATCTTTAGCTGTATGAATTATCTTAATGCTTGTAGTTTTCTTAAGAATCACTTGAAGAAAAGTGACGGTGGTGGCTCCCTTTCTCTTTATAGCTGTGGTAAACGTACAAAATTAACAGTTTAGTAACAAAAAAGTTTTTTATCATATCAGGAAAACTTTAACATTAACTATCATGCAAGTTGAAATTTTGTAATCTGGGAAAGTCGTAATTTGTATGGCTTAGAAATTATTACTCGTTGAACGAGTGCGAATTTAAGATATGTATTAGAAATTATGACTCATTTGACTAAGTATTAAAAGTTCTTTCTTTTTAAACCACCAAGTAATTTAAATGCACGCTGGTTTTTATTTAAAAAAAATTTATAAGTTAAGTTTTATAAAAGACAATGTGAAACATATCTGCCTACATGTAAGGTAAACATATTTAGAGTTCAAAGAAATGCTTAGTTAGTTATTTATAATCAAACTTTTATGTAAGTATGGCCGTGTTGTTATTTGAGAACAAAAAAAACTATGTATGTGAACGTTCTAGGGCTTTAATTATTGTTTAAGCGCATAGAATTCCTGTAATATATTAACACCAAAATCAAATGATGAAGAAACTAAAAAATTATAAAGTTGAATCTTGCTTTGTTTACAAAATAGATCATTTTTAATCATGTCAAGCAAGTATTTATACACAATCCACACATTTGTTAAAAGCTTATACTTCTAAATAAATTTGTTTTGCTGAATGTTTCTACTTTGTCATCATTTCTGTAAACATAATGATTTTTTATGAATCAAACATTGGAATGTTATAGTAGCTTTTTTTATTAATAAAAATAATTAAGTAGGTTTTAAATAATTCGTGAGACTAAAATGGCTTCTATTACAAGCTAAAACGGTAGTTTCAAAAAATATTAAACCTTCATCAGCAAGATATCTCGATTATTTAAAGCCAGGTATGAAACGATAAATGAAAACTTTTACACCTGGAAAAAATATACGTACATCGGGAACATTCCAAGTAGTTTGGAAGTCTGCATATAAATTTTCAATTCATTGGATGGACCAAAAAGAGACAACATAAATTTCCACTCTACTTGAAGTGTGGCTGATATGTCAACATTGCTCGTTAGGCCCGATAGATTTGCAGTTATCATTTTATACTTGATTTTGAATAATAGTACTTTGCTAGGCATTGTTTCAGTACTATCTGAAATTAAAATCTTGTGTAGTGACCTTTCACTATCAAGTAACAGGTACAAAATACAGATTACGTTTCTCTGTGACTTTGAGAAGTAATTAATTTTTGCAAAAACAGATCAAGTAGTCTAAAAATATGTGTATCAGATTGTGTCCCATCCGATAAGTTGATGAGTGATTTAAATGGCGTGTACAGAATGTTACTATAATTAAAGTCAGCCTGATGTGTACTGGACGGCCAGATATTCGCGATCCCCTCCACGGGTTGTTCTGTGACATGGGGCTGACGGAGTCCTCTGATGCGGCAATCTTACACATCAGAAAGGATCTTCTTCCTAAACAAGCAACTGAAAATCAAGGCAGCCATCGTTAGTGAATTAGTCCTCTGAAAAGTGAGGCAAGTTGGTAAACAGAACTGAGAGGGTGTCAGAGCCTCATCTCCAGGATCCATGTAGATTTCCATGTGAATTTGTCACGTGGATTTTCATGTAGAATCGATGTGGATTCTTTATGGATTTACATGAATTCCAAGTGGAAATTTAGGTCGATCTTCTACATGGAGTTGAATTGTTCAAATGGAAATTCAGATAAATTTTCCACATAGTAATTTTTATGAATTCTCCGTTAGAAAATTAGTAATGAAAAATAATGACCACACCCATTTGCAATTAAAAAAATTTTTAGTGTCAAGACAGTTGCAGTTCTCCACATTTATTCATTTAATCCATACTAAATGATATTAACAAATGTTTAATAGTTGTGTGTGGGCATGTTGATTATTCACGTGTACGTAAGGTAGAAAATACATCGAAAATAACAAATCAAACTTTTCCTAATTTGAATTGTGTCATACATTAACTTTTTTTAAATGTAATTTGTCTGTACTAGTTTTTATGATATTTCAGTTTAAAATATGTTTTTTAACATGGGAAACTACCTAAATATGGAAAATATATGTCAAGTCCCGCATAAAAAATTGATATGGAATTCAAAATTTGTGAAAACAGGTAGAAAATCCATGCAATTTTGAACGAATAAAAATCACTAAATTTCCTAATGGAAAATTCATAAAAATTACTACGTGTAAAAAATCCATCTACATGCGCATACAGACAATTTAGCTTTACGTAGAATATCCACAGAATTCCATCTATAGAATCTATACAAATCCAGAAAGAATCCACATTCAATCTACATGGAAGTCCACGTGAATTTTCCAAGTAGAAATCTACATTGATCCTTGGAATATGGCTTTAACACCCTCTCAGCTGCGTTTGCTGTTTGCCTCACTTGTCAGGGGTCTAACTAACTAATATTTAATTCTCAGTTTCATACTGAGAGAGGAGATGCTTTTTTGCGTGCAAGATTACCGAATCAAAAAAATTTTGACGAATCAGAGGATTTCTGTAGCCCAATGACAGTGTACATAAATCTAATCTACATAAATCCTTGAGATGGGGAGAAGAGCCTGCTAAGAGCTTTGAGGAAGTGAGGAGACAATCTTGAGACTGCCCGTGATTGGTCAGTCACCATTTGAGACTCATGGGAAGTTTCATCATATAATTGTATATGTATAAATCTGTTTAGAATGAAGTTCTTCATCGCGGGTTACGATGGGTTGTATACTTCCCATATATTTCCTGTGTATAAGGACGGTTGGGAACGGGGACCCATCAGTCAAACAGTGTAAGAAAAAAGTGTGCAGTTGTATAAGGGGGGGGGGGGCGCAGAGTAGCAGTGGTAGCACAGCGAGAGAGGTAGAAGGAACAAGCCAGTGTAGGGACCCATCGGCCAGAAAGTGTAAGAAAAAGATGTGCACTGCCATTTTCAGTGATTAAAAAAAAAAAAAAAAAAATTAAAAAAAAATAAAATAACAGAAACTGAGAAAATTTGAGTACACCTGAATTTTATTGCAAATATATAAATAAGATAAACAAATACATTATAAAAATCACAATAACAGTTTAAAAAATTAGTTAACAAATTTATTCGCATGACGCAAAATATATTCTTCAAAATTTTTCTTCTTGAAATCTTTAGCTGTATGAATTATCTTAATGCTTGTAGTTTTCTTAAGAATCACTTGAAGAAAAGTGACGGTGGTGGCTCCNTATATATATATATATTAATACATGTACACCCGAGGCACCTTGTAGTTGTCGGAACGATTTGTCTACACACGATTAATGATGTCCTGTAACCTATACTATATCGAAGACTTACTGTCACTTAACAGGTAATATTTTCATCGTTTTAACAGATACAAAGTACCTCGAGGTAAGAATTGTTGGTCATGTAATGCAGAACGAAACGAAAATTTTCACCATATTGAACAAAAAAAGTACTTTTTTTCAGTTGTGGGAAACAAAAGTTTTTTTATTTAAAATTACTATTTGTGCATTTGCTATTACATCATATATGTACCAGGCTTGTGCGATACCAAATTCGAGACGACACGATACGGTCTCAACAAAAAATACCAAGACCGAGACAAAACGAGACGAGACTTTATAAAGACAAAGTCTCATCAAGCCTCAAAAAAATTCCCGAGACCTTCGAGACTCTCGAAAGTCTTGAAAAAATTTCCGAAACCTTCGAGACTTTTTGGGGGGTCTCGCAGGTCTTGAGAAAGATTTTCGAGATTTTTGTTAGTGATTAGCGGAAAATTTGGACTGCAGTCACATACATGTGAACGTGGATTGCGAAAAAGCTCACACGACACAGTTATACGGGTTTAAGCTTTGTTTTGGTAAGTATTATATGTATTTTTACAATTTTCGTGACCACAGCCTTACACCGCATTTTGGTGAAGTGGCAACTGACAGGACGTTTAAACCTACGAGAGAGAGAGAGAGAGAGAGAGAGAGAGAGAGAGAGAGATAGAGAGATGTCCTGTCAAAAGTGGTAGACCACGGGCTACATGATGCGTCAATGCTTCGTTGCGTCATGTGTAAAGCCCATGAGACATTTGGAACCGAGGAAAAGATGCTTGAAAGACTAAATCCTTTGACTTTTCTCTCACTCCCACGATTTTATCTGAGCTATAGTACTTAGTAATGTAATGATGCACCATGTAACATATAGCTATTTTTCATTGTATGGTTGCAATTTTTCATTTAATTCCTTTTCTATGACTATTTATAATTTATTACTCAAATTTACCCGTGGTTATAACTAATTTCTACTAATCTCAAAATTAACAATAAGAATATAGGCTTTGGTCACGTGACAACTATTCTCATAACACATGGTAGAGAATAGAAAATAAATCAATTTATAGCTAAGATATATCGACGGCACAGATGAAAAAAAGTTGAATTCAGATTTCTCAATGTTGTGTCAAATAGCAAAATCTAAGTTGAGCTTTTTTCGTCTAGGTCGTCGATATAGGATGTAGCTATGCCTTTGATATGTGACTTTTTATTTTAAGAATTATTACGATTGTTTGTATAAATCCATGTAACATGTACATCAACATCCATATTACTGTTCTAAACATGCCATACTAAATAAAAAAAAAATTTTGACGTGTTCTTTTCAAGATACAGTCGAAAAACGAGAAAATTAAGGTTATGTTTGTGCATGGTCCAACCCCTTTCTATTTGTGCGCATCGATCGTGTACTTCTCCTTTCGAAAAACCATAAAAATGGTTATTTTGGCTTTATCTATCTTCCTTTTTGAGATGTATCTGTTTTTCGAATTTTTAGAGATTATGTTGTGATAAAAATTTTTCTAAGACAAACTTCAACTCCTCTATATTTGTGCATCTTGGTCATGTAGTTCTCTCTTAGGAAGCTCGTAAAAATTGTTATTTCTAGCCAATTTTGCTTCCCTTTTAAGGTCAGCGTTTTTTCTAGTTTTTAAAGGTGAGGTTGTCGTATTATACATATTTAATACTTTATGTACGTTTTTTTACATACATGTGCACATTTGAAAAGATAAACAGGAAAAAAAACCATTTTTACTATGTTTTTTTGAAGACTTCAAAGAAATTAAGCACTATTATACTACTATGTATTCGCTGTGTGCCAGTCGTTAGAGGGAGTAAAAAAGAACGACAGCAGAGCCCATGGTGAGAGAAATATACGGATTTGCCGAACATTTTAGGACACAATGAACTATTGATCATACATTATCAAATTTTTTGACTATTTTGCGTCAAACATAGTAATTAGAATAATTATCATGAACATAAACTTCACAGTTTGTTTATTGAAAAGAAATTAAACTTGATACTTCTATATTTAAGTAAGATTCAATAAAACAAAACCAGTAAAGACTATATTAACGGTCACTAATGTTATACTGGCGTCACTTTACGGGCCAACTCAGATCGTTCTGCTTTGATACTATAAAATAAAGGTTATGTTACCAGACTCGGTGTCATCTTTATTTCATTGATACGGATGTTGTTATTATTACTTGCTTCTGCACCTTACGCTATGTGTAACTAGAATAATTTTACTTACTGAGGTTCTCACTGTTTTTACACTTATTATCATAATTAGTCAGTAATCTTGAGTTATTTGTGGCTGACAATGCATTAAGCCCCAAGTTGTTCGGCAAGTCTGCTCTATTCTGACATCAGGTGGCGCGAATACTAACATGCACTGTAAAAATTGATTCGTAAATTTACTACCAGCATTGGAAAAAAGCTAGTATATCAATATATATATCAGGATGTTGGATTTTTTCCAACGTCCAGCGTTGTAAAATTACGAAAATTTTTTACTGTGTGTATATAAGTATATATATGCAGCATGAGGGAAAGAAAGCGCATGGCGTATACATGCGAAAGAGAGAGAGACAGAGATGGAGTGGGAAGGAGTGTGTAAGAGAGGAGATTGAGAAGAGGGCTTGGGCCGCTGGGTGGGTGGCTACGTTTTTGAAGTTATACTTCTGTAGGTGCGTTCTGCCCTACCGAGTAAATCAAAAATTTCAGATTGGTAACCTTGAGAAAAATTGTAACAGAAATGAATTTTGCTTGATTCTCTCCCTTCACCACATCCCTCTTGACGTACTTCCGGTCCCCTTACACCACCCAAAATCATCGCATCACACCACACCACACAACATCCTATCACCACACCACACCACGCAACATTATCGCACCACATACTTTAAATTGTTTTTATTTTATCTTTTAACCAATTTAAAAGAAAAAAAAAAAAAAAAGAAAAAATATATATATATAGATTTATTTGAAAATGAAACAGGTTTATCTAATAGTAATCTTTTATTCAAACATTGGGAGCTTTACATAGATATCATGAATCTAATTTAAAGTGATTTTTTCATAAGTTTGCATGTTAAATTGCAAATTTTTTAAATACAATATGTGAAAAGGGTACAGTTGAACGATCTGCTATTTTATAAGGGTATTTCTTATTTACTTAAGAAGTTGTTTTGAAACTATCGGAAGATTTGATAAAAAAACACAGTTATATTAAAATATTTATTGAAACCACACCCAACTAACGTAGGTATACTCATTCCAACGATAATTGCACCACCTTCGTACATAATATTATTACATACGAGATATACTTACATTTATAATTATTTTGTTTCCCATATAATTTAATAGAAGTATAACTTCTTTCTTGGGTGCCCAAGCATCCTATGTCTACTGGTTTTGTAAAGCATTTACCCTCACGTAACTTTTTACGACCGAACATAAGAAGTTTCACTTCAAAAAGCTAAATTGAAGAGAATTTGATTACGAATCAAACGCAAGAAGAATTTTTTGAAACTGATCTTCTTTCAATAAATAGGAGCACTTTTTGTTCGACACGCATACACATGACTCTCATAATTATCCAAGCCCAACAACCATAATCACAACCAATAGGAAATTGGTGGCAAACTTGAATATTAAATTTAAAAAAAAAAACAGCGTGCAGGACTTGGAGTCACCCGGTAAGAACGAAGTTCTCGCATGTACGTAGAAATCACATGTATGCTGTAAAATCAAGGCTCGTTAATACATGTGAGAACTTCGTTCTTACCAGGGGACGCCAAGTCCCACACCATGTTTTTTTAAAATTATAGTGCATACTGTGGGTATATACACTGTCTTCACGTATGTAACATTTTTATGGTTTTAACATATCGTTTCATAACATCATTATACATTTTTTCGATTCAGTTATCGAGAACTCGACACAGATTTTTTTTTTCAATCGCTTGTATAAAACCTTCATTTTAGATTTAAAGCCTTATGTACAAAATGGTCCAGGTTAACGTGCAATTTATTAATTTTTTTTTTTCAACTAGTTGTGTTAAAGGGCTATTAATTATTACATAACTCTATAGCCGTATCCTTTAAACCCTATAAGATTTAACCTAAGCACATTGACCCTAAGACCAGGGGAGAAATTAATCATTACGTAAATAAATTGATGGTAAAATATTACACTCTTTTAGGGTTTAAGAAATATTTTACACATTAATTATAAATTACGGAGTTTCAGAGTTTAAATCAACACAATTAGAAATGTACAAGTCTTTTCAAGAGCGTATGAAATATTTTCATAGCAAGTGTGAAAAATTATACCAGGGACAATTATAAAGTCAGTTCTAACACTAAAGTTAGGAACTAAATTTTCTTTTTTCTTTTCAAAACCTTTAACATACATTTTTTAGAAATAGTGATTTTTCTAAAAGAAACAAATTTTCTGGTTGCGATAAATATTTTTTAAATAAATTGCAAATCAAAATTGGAAATATCATAGAGAAAAGTTAATAAATAACGAATGTTATTCGGAGCGAATCTGTTTCAAATTCCAAATAAGACTTAAAACTAACTTTAAAAAAAATTTTTCTTAGCTATACTGTGCATATATATTCATAACTTTTTGTTAATATAAGAAAATCAGGACGTTTTAAATAGCAACCGGATACTCCTCAAATTTTTTGAAAACCAGGACATGTTCCGGTGAATTGGGACGTCTGGTCACCCTATACGTACAAATGTGATTCAATTTTCGTTGAAATGAGTATACCTACGTTAATTTGGTGATATTTTAATAAGTTTTAATATTTAATGAATGAACTATTATAAACAACACGTTACGGCACAATACAATATAAACAATGTATAGTCTGGCCACTAGAAGGCTCTGCCTTTTCATCGAGTCTTCCGATGATTTCAAAACAACTTGCTAGTACCTACACTGAATACATCTCCACTTTCACACCTACGTCTGTCACATACGCTCACAACTTATTCCTAGTCTATATTGAATACCAAAAATACAATTATATCCATAAGATAAAGAAAAACCATCCTACAGTACCCCTTTCTTTAATAGGATAGTATTACATGCCAGTTAATATCCTTTCAGGACATTCATCACAATTAGGTTTTTTGGACAGATATTATTCAAATATCAAACTTATATTCGGAATAGCATAAAAAATACATACAAAAATAGCAGCTCGTTTAACTGTACTCTTTTTTTATATAATTCCTTTGAAAAATTATTAATACTACATGTTGTTATGGAAATTACGGAGGAATCACATGAAATTACATTTACATGATCTGTAAGAATCACCCAATTTTTTTGTACGGAACATTACTTTCAGATAAACCTATTAAATTTTCAAATAGATCCACAAGTTAGTTTTTTAATAACACAAAAAAGTCGGGGTCAAACAAAAAATTTTGTTTTTAGAGATAATTCGTTAAAAAATAAGAAAAAAAATTTAATAAAATCGAAATTGTATTTTGTGGTGGCGTGGCGTCGTGTGGTGTACTATAGAAGGGACCGGCGCGGGGTGTTAAGAGTAGGGAAGCGAGGCAAAGTGGGGGTAACATGTTCAAATACACATTTTCTCAAGGTCAAAATTCTGAGATCGTTAATTTACTCTCGCGCATAACATGCCTACAGAAGTATAACTGAAAAAATCTTAGTAACCTGACCAGGAACTGAACCAACAAACCCTTGAGCTGTATCTTTCAATGGCTATCACGCCAATCAACTAAGCCAACGACGAGCTGTGTACTTATGTATATACAAATGCATACATACACACATATATTTCGTGATATATATGTAAGTTTATAAGTTGAAACTTTGACTATGAACGATTCAAGAAATAATTCAGAGAAGAACTGTGCAGTTGACCAAACTGTATTAAAACATATTTACATGATTATTATGATAAACTTAATAGTAAATATTAATGTTTAACACTAACCTTAATCTATACAGTTGTCAATTACTACACAAAATGTACTTTACCACATACAAGACTCATAAGTAAGGCTGTTCACGATGCGAAGTGCTCGAATCCAACAATGGTACTGATTATTCAAATGAGAAACAACTCCTCAGCTGGTAGTGTGCTCGTTAGAGTCATACTCATAAGTTTGGCGCTGCGCTTAAACTTACACATTTATATATACATACATACTAAATACTGTTTTCAAACTTGTCCTTTTGTTCTATGAGCTTCGAATAGTGAGCGTTATCTCTTTACTCGACAACAAAAGTATAAGCCTAGACAAGTTTGACATATTATAACACATTAGTTTTAAGCAAACTGTTCATTCTACTGAATAGTAATTAGTAACAAATTGGTTGTGATTATATGGTCCAAGTTTAAAAAAAACTCAATAAAGTTTGTTTATATAATTGTGCATTTTTCCTTTCTGCACTTATGACGTCTTTTAATAAAAATTATAACCATACCTAAGCATTAATATTTGTCCTAATACAAAATACATCAATTAATTAATTATAAATTGATTACTCATTTAAAATATAAAATCATGATATCCTTTTTTCTTTAACTTTATACAATGAATTTTGTACTAACTGGTACTGTATCATACAATAAAAAACCAAAACAGTTTTAAATGACACTATCTTTGACTTACAAATTTATGAAATCGAGTTAAAAATGTTAAGTTTTATATTTGTGAGATATATATTTGGCGCTCGTAACTGAATTTCAGCGCATACGTAGTAGCGAGAAATTAAGACGCTGCGACGCTGCACTGCAACATCAAAAACGTATAGCTTGACTCTTTCTCGCGCGGTCAGTCTGTCAATACGCACTCCCTGCTTTCGTTTTTCTTTACTTGATTTGATCTTGCTTTATTTCTTTTTATCTTACGATTGTATCTTTGATTGTAAAGACTAAAGATAGTGTATACTTAAGATAGTGAGAATAAACGTGTTTGTATTTAACAATAAGAGTGATAGTGTCATATCATACAATTTATTTCCCGATCACATACCCATACATCCATACTACTGACAATATTTTATAGTGGGATTTAACGTACAAAAACTTTTGAAAAACTTTTAATTTTTTAAGATATTTATTATACTATTTATGTGACGTTTTTAACTAATCATCATTCCCGTAAAGAGTAGTGATTGATGTAAACACAAAAATCAGTTTTTGTATCATAAGGTTGATAAGACGACATCGATTTTACGAGTTAAAATGAGTAGTCTGATAACTCTAACTTAAATATTATAGTTTCCATTCATATTGTACAAACACATAATTCATTCTTTCTACTTCACTTTTTTTCACTTTCTTTTATGTAATTACGCTATATACGCTTTTATCATTTCACTCATACAGCTTTTATTTATTAAAATAGGTGCTCGGACCTCTGGTACTGCTATATAAGTATTGCTTGCAATGTTAACTTTTTTTATTTGAAAATATTTCCAATGACTATTTCCACAGCATGGATTCACTTGTTTTAGAATTAGAACTTTCCAAATTAATAGAATTTCAAATGGTTGCTTTACGTTTCCACAAACATTGCCCAGCTTTACAATTACAGAATTATTTTTCAATACTTCTATTTGCATTTAACTCAAAAAAATATTTTAATCTTCAACAACTCCACTCACATGGCAACTTTCAAAGAGTTTTTTACTTACTTTTGACAGACTTTTTTTCCTAAAAGTTGCTGTGGATTATAATAAGTATACTTACAATTAATAAATAAAAGGATAATAGTCAGTACTACAGTAAAAAAATTTATAGCTTTTATATGTCGTAACATTCTATCATTCGTTTTCTACTACCCAACTATTTAAATGAAAATCTAGTAGATGGTGCGAACACTTCGCGCCATGTGGGGTGATTGGACCAAGCTAGTCAGAGTAGGGGAAATCTCCCATCGTATATAAGATACCAAATAACACAGAAAACACATCTACGCACTATTCGCTGTATGCAGTAATCTAAAACAGCGCCACCTGCATGGCAAGAAGGACAGAATACTGGATAACATGATTACATAGCCTGTTATGGGCCGTAAGCTTTGTTAATGGTTGTTTGTAGTTTCAATGTACTATGGTACTTTAAATGTGAATTTTTAGTGTTAAGAACTGGTATTAAACAGGAAACAATTTTTTGTTACATTATTTATTTATTTTCTTTTCTTTACTATAAAAAAATAGTTGTAATCAGTTTAAAACAAATTCTTGACACTGCATATTGATACTTTTTAAGTATCAAAAATGCATTAAAACTACAAAAAATAATTAACAAAGTTTACAACCTACAACAGGCTATGTTATCGTATTATCTAAGATCGCACCCTTCTTGCCGTACAGGTGGCGCTCTTTCAGATTACTGCATATAACGAATACCTGACTATACTGTAAGCAGTGTTGGGTGAGAAGGATATGATTTTGCATTTTTATCACTAGGACCTATATATAGCTACAGATCCTAGTGAGAAAAATGCAAAAGCTGAATAGGAGGGGGGAGGAGGCCAGTGGTTCTTCCCAAATATGACTGGCAAACTTGTGGGAAATTCAAATTGGCAGTGTGGTGCAAGCAAGACGCAAATACCCAGATTACTCGAAACAAATTACATGCACAATAATTTAATAAACTAATCCCAAGCTATTTAACCCAATAACCCAATGGGCCAATAAGCAGTCTCATAAGTTTAATTAAATGATAAGATTCATTAATTAACAAAGCAAGCACCAATCCCCACACAACCCAAGGCACTTACTGGTTGCTTTAATTATTTATGATGAATAAAATAATACCGCAAGCGCCTATACCCATACAACCGGGGTGGCTTACTGGTCGCTAACTAAAATTACTATAAATAAAATAATAATGCAAGCACCTATCCCCACACAACCAGGGGCACTTACTGGTCGCTTTAATTATTTGTGATAGATAAATAATGACGATACCAACAAAGGGTACCGTTATTTGAGTTTCCCTTGCAGAGCAATAATATAAATGGGGAATTCCTTTTACACGAACAACATCCAGTTCAACCAGGTATGGTACATACCAGNCACTACCTGGTTGCTTTGATTATTTATGATGATTAAAATAATACCGCAAGCGTCTATACCCACACAACCAAGGGCACTTACTGATTGCTTCAACCATTTATGAATAGTAAAATAATACTGCAAGCGCATATTCCCACACAACCAGGGGCACTAACTGGTTGCTTTAACTATTCATGGTTAGTAAAATAATACCGTAAGCGACTATCCCCACACAGCCGGGGGAGCTTACTGGTTGCTTTAAGTATTTATGATTAATGAAATAATACCGCAAGCGCATATCCCCATACAACCAGGGGCACTTACTGGTCGCTTACTTAAATTACTATAAATGAAATAATAATGGAAGCACCTATCCCCACAGCACCAGGGGTGGTTACTGGTCACTATAATTATTTAAAATCAATTGAATAATGCAAGCCTCTCGGGTCATGTGGGGATTAGCGGTCAAATTAATTTATTTATTGTAAATAATCAAAGCAACCAGTAGGCGTCCCGGGTCCTGTGGGAATAGGCGCTTGCATCATAATTTTATTCATAGTAAATTAAGTCAGCGACCAGTAAGCTCCCCCAGTTGTGTGGGGATAGGTGCTTGCGTTATTATTTTGTTTGTAGTAATTTCAGTAAGCGACCAGTAAGCCACCTCAGTTTTGTGTGTATAGGCGCTTGCGGTATTATTTTATTAATCCTAAAAAATTAAAGCAACCAGTAAGTGCCTTGGGTCGTGTGGGAATAGGTGCTTGCATCATAATTTTATTCATAGTAAATTAAGTAAGCGACCAGTAAGCTCCCCTGGTTGTGTGGGGACAGACGCTTGCGGTATTATTTTATTCATCATAAATAATTAAAACAACCAGTAAGTGCCTTGGGTCGTGTGGGGATTGGTGCTTGCTTTGTTAATTAATAAATGTTATTATTTAATTAAACTCATGAGGCTGCTTATTGGCCCATTGGTTTATTGGATTAAATAGCTTGGGATTAGTTTATTAAGTTATTGTGCATGTAATTTGTTTCGAGTTATCTGGGTATTTGCGTCTTGCTTGCACCACTTCGCCAATTTTAATTGCCCACAAGTTTGCCAGTCACATTTGGGGAGAACCACTGGCCTCCTTCCCCCTCCTATCCTGCTTTTGCATTTTTCTTACTAGGATCTGTAGCTATATATAGGTCCTAGTGATAAAAATGCAAAATCATATCCTCCTTATCCTACACTGCTGTAAGCTGTCAGTCTGCGCCTACCTGCCCGCTAAGCCACTTGTCTTTCTTACTACAATAATATATTTCTAACCAACTACATAATTTACGGTGTATAATTCACCACACATATTGAAAGTTCAAGTTAACTATTAAGTAAAAATTTTAACAGGAAATTTAAAAAATTCTAAAATAAAAAGAATTATTTAACAAAGTGTTCAATATACTTTTTTAAATATGACATTATATTAGATCACTCGTTTTTTTCTGCATTTCGATAAACTTTTTTTAATTTTATTAAAATACTTCTATTTGCATTTAACTCAAAAAAATATTTTAATCTTCAACAACTCCACTCACATGGCAACTTTCAAAGAGTTTTTTACTTACTTTTGACAGACTTTTTTTCCTAAAAGTTGCTGTGGATTATAATAAGTATACTTACAATTAATAAATAAAAGGATAATAGTCAGTACTACAGTAAAAAAATNTATAGATGATTTGCAAGAAACTGTATGGACAATTGCAAAAGAAACGAGGCACCCCTACAAGTTAAGAAAAATATAGAAATTACACGAAAATTATCTAGGTTAAAGATTATTTTACGCTCTTTAAATACTAAGAAAACCGAGGAATAAATCAGATTTTGTCAACATATTTGTTAGACAATTGAGCCATCATTGACAACAACGAGTTTTTACTTCCGAAATGAAAGGAATTGATTCATTAAAGGTCAACATCCTCACGTCAACCACGCAATCAAAAAACGAAATCGATCGGAAGTTAAAGTTTAAGCTGAAATGGATGAAGACGAGATCGTTGGTCTTTTTTTCATGGGAATTTAAACGGAAACATATACGAGCGATTCCTTGGAAATTACTTTCCAGATTTACTTTATTTTTAACCATTTCTCGGGCAGTATATGCTGATGTTTGCAATACCAATCACAAACATCTGATGGCAGCAAGATGAATGTTTAACGCACAATCATGTTCCAGTCACAGATCGACTTAATCATATGTTTCCACGATGGATCGATACAAATTGAGAGCAAGCTAGGCCGATCCGTTTCCTTTATTTGATAACCTTTTTAGAAAATTTATTTTAGGCTTTTTCTGAGTAATCTTTAACTGAGTCAGATAAAACTAATGTTACTTAAAACTAAAATTTATGACAGCAATAATATAAATTTGTATAATATAATTTTGTATTTTAGGTAATTACATTAGTTATAAAACATTTTATTTTAACGTGTGTACGTAGTATGAGTAGCTTTCAAAAAAGAGTAAGAAAAGCAGAAAACGTGTTTTTATGTTTAAGAAAAAAAAAATTTTAATTTCACTGATAAGAAAGTTATAGTTAAAAATAAGAAGAAAAATTAAATAAGTTCTTAAAATTCCAAATAAGTACAGTAGTTTCTAAAAAAATTATAACATAACCGTTTTTTTTTCGCAGTTTTTCAAAAATTCCGACGTAAAGTTTTGTCTACAGTATTAGTTTATAGTATAAAGTCTTAATAATACGACTTATCGTATCGTTATAAGAGACGTATAAGGGAGAAAATCCATCACCACTAATAAATCAAACTTTTCTTGAATTTGAAATATGTTACACATAAAATTTTTTTATGTTATGAAAAATTTTCTTAAAGTGATGTATCGGCACTAGCTTTTAAGATGTTTGAGTTTAAAATATGTTTCATAACATGAGCTGTAATACGGTACCAGAATTAACAGCTTTACAGACATACGTAACAAATGAAACTATATTTATGAAAAATACTGTACGAATCATCGAAATTTGTATTTTATTTTGGCCCTTTCAAATTATGGTGTGTGGGCATACAATAAAAATCAGTTTATTGATAATTATTTTTCCCGTTACAAAAGCAATCGGCCATAACCTATAAGACTATTACAATACGGTCAGCGGTAAGTGACGCACTTCACTCGTTTGATTAACTTGGCTCTCGGATTTTCTACCTTAGGTCCGAGAAACGTAAAATGTATCGCGAAAATAATGTTAATAATACTTAACATATCTTAGTAAGAAAACTATTAGGGAATCCAACAAGAACCTTCAATACTTACAGCCATATAGAAGGTCCTACAAGACGTCTGTAGTAGTACTATTATACAGATTGCTTCATTCCGTCAAGTCAGACAGTGATGCCAAAGTCAGCCGAACACTAATTTCTAGTGGTCATAAGATGAAAATTTATTTTTTTGTAGTCGTCTTCATAGCTGTCGTCTTAATTGCTGCTCCTAAATATTTATACAAAAAAAAGAATTGCTTCATGTAAATTTTTAGTAGTAGTACAAAGGAACATGATAAGACATGTGCAATCAGATGTAACAATCAACTTGATTCAACACTGCGATGTTTTAGATTTATTTAAATCCTTCTCATTTTCTTTGCGTATCTTATTCTTTGAGTAGCAATCATGGCAAAAACTGTCAAATAATAACATTTGTAATTACGACTTCAATCCTGTTCACAACTAACTTTACCTATCCTCGATATTCATAAGTTAAAAAAATTATTTTTTCACTTTTATATTCTTCATAGTTTTAATACAAATTAACATTTTTAAGCGTTTACGATCCATACAAATCCATTTAGGGAGAATTTTTATACTTTACATGCACAACAATAGTTTCATGCTATGAATATTCGGTTTAACTATTGACGTAGACGCGGGATTGGGCTTACCCCATGATTTCCTGTACTCATCGTGTTGATTCAACTTTTTATCTCCCATCACTATTCGATAAAAAAAATTTTTCCAATTTTATGTTAAGGGCAGTTGTTTACCTGTGAAAAATAGCATTCAATTTCTTTTGATTTAAGTTCATGCTAGACACATATCCTTGTTTTTGCATTGACGAATCAGCAAGCAGCAAAATTTCATACGTTACTCTCAACTTAAGAGTTATTGATAGTTAAAAAGTTTTGGGTTTAGAGTATTTGAGCGATTCTGACGATTACTGTTTAGACAATAGTAAACTTTTATTTAAAAATTCAACTATGGAGCGCTCCATATAGTACGTTGGCTAAGTCCATCGGCTAGCTTCAGCTGAAAAGGATGTTCGTGAAATTGAATCTGAGGAAGGACTATGTAGGGTACGTATTATGAGTCGAATGACGCTGAGAAAGGACCAGCAGACTCTCTGCCTCTTCCCACTCGTTCCTTCTCTTGTGTTCCTTTCTATTTGGCCGAAAATTATTGACCAGGTTGTTGATATTCGTGAAGTTGGGACTGTATGTATTTGATGATTTGACAGTGTTTATCTTCGATGGCTACGATGTAGATTGTCTGCTGTTTTTTTACGTGTAATCACCAAACTGATGAGCTTGCTTTTGCAATAGGCTGGGACTTGTTTGGCATTGAACAATTGATTGTTGCTTGGATTGGCTTTTGGTATTGCCAATATCCTCTTTAAAGTTCTGCTTCTTTTGCCTATAGCTTTACTTACTTACATTTTGGTCTGTTTGTTTGGAAGTTGCACTAGCATATGTTATGTTGTTGGATGTTGTGGAGTAAATCTTTTTGTTCGCCTTATCCCTAAGTTCAGGAAAAAATTTTTTGCTTTGAGTAGGTACTGGAGTGGAGCTAAAAACTTTTGGTTTAGCTCCATTGTACGAAATTTTATCCCATGCCATTAACGTATTGATTCTTAAGTTCTTTTGTGGAAGACACATGAAGGGTCTTTTTTTTAATTCTATTATAATTATAATCTTATCTACAGTCGGCACGTGACAGGACTTGGGTCTCGTACGTTCCTTCGTATTTGTCGTTGCTATAGTTGAAGCATCTAGTTCTTCCTCTGCAATATTTTGACGTATGCCCAAATTTAAACCAATTGTAATATTGCATAGGTTTTGGAACGTACGTTTGAATGAAGAGCCTTTTTTGAAACAAGTATACACAATCTGGGAGCTCTTTACCTTCAAACGTCAAAACAATAGATTGGCTAGGAATCCATTTATCATCCTTTCATTGAGTTTTATTATTCCTTTTATTAAGCCGTTTAAACCTATACCTTCGTTGTTTTCAGTTTTTTTCAAAACCGGATCATCTAAAATCATCCTGTCGATATGTTTAATAATACCTTTTCTTATAACTTTTTGATTTTAATTAGGGATACTTATCTGTAAGCCTTTACTTTGTAAGTCCAGGTCAGTAAGAAGGAAATTGGCCTCTGCTCTATTGTTCATAGTTACTTCCATTTTAAATTTACCTTTATTTTGGACTGGGTGATGATCGGATATTTTTCGTCCAAGAACATGCCAACAACAATAACTGAAAGCTGTTTCGTTTGATCTTTGTAGGAGATCCATACGTAATAAGATCCAATCTCTTCTGAAATGAGTTGAGTTTTACTGCCCTTTTTATTAGCATATTTTGACACAGTACCTATTGTATTCGTGCTGTATGACTTGGAGATTTTGTTCGAGTGTAAGTGGTTGCTAAGGATATCGCTTTCATCTCGAATCCGCTTAGCCACACTAGGGCCCTCCTTTCTTTGCTGTAGGATCTGAATATTCACGTTATCATTGTTCGCATTCGTATAGAAAACTTCCATATGCTTGATAGACGACGGGTCATCTCTGTCCGATGTTCCCATAGCATCTTCTTCGTTTCTCTTATCAGCGGCCGAGGCTGCTATCTTTCTGACCTCCTATATGGACGGGGGTCTGTTAAAACAAAAATACCAGTAGAAACGCTCTGTAAAAAGTTCCTTGGACTAATTGAATAGGTCTGCAAAAATAGCTCCTTTGTAGGAAAAGTAGATAAATTTTATATTCAAATCTTGAACAGTGTGGATCTCCCCATTTAAATAGAGCACGCATCCTTGTCTTTTCGAGGCTTCCTCGCAACTCTCCTCTCAGTGTTACTAAATACGATTATGTAGACGCAACGAACAGGTCTTGCTTGGATTTGTCAAACTTTTTGCAGCTGTAATGACAGAATTCTAGCAATCATTAACATATGATAAAAAGGTATTTACTAAAAATTTCATTTACAACATTTATACGCTTTATTAATAATCATAAAATGCTTTTTTTTCTACAGACTACGAGTGCATTTTATGCCACTGGCATCCCCCTATATTTCATTCAATCAACACTATGGGCACTGGCACATATCGTTTCATCCCTTCAAGGTTCTTTCTCTGAGTAAATAGTTGTACAACGTGCATTACATATTGTCGCCTGGAAAAAAATAAGGTTATACCATGATTTGGCTATTAAAAAAGCTACTATCTTTGAGTCAACAATTTTGTCGTCGATTGTAAGGAAAGAAAAAAAGATTAATTTTATTCAACTTTGGTCCACTGACACCAAAAGTATCCATATTTTTAGAGAACGATGAATCATGACGAAGCTGCAGCTCTTATTCGTTATGTATTTGCAAAATTTATTATTTTTCATTAAAACGACATTACCGAGTACGACCGGAGCCCTCGGAATAATATATTTACCCGACTTGCAACAAAAAAGTATATATATTGATACATTTGATCGACACCCATCAGATATGGATGCCGAGCGCGCTCGACAATAAATTTCATATGTATACACCACGCAATTCATTGGCCCATTGGGCTCGGTTCGGAAAATGCCCCTCTTCCGCCGCACGGTACGAAGCAATCTTTGCGCTTCTACGTAACGAATATACATGCATGGGTGTATAAGCATACAAGTATACCCATACTCCATGCTCGCAGAGCCAAAAGCATTAGCATGTTCGAGAGAAACTCACCTACACGTACGTGTATATATACACATAGGCGAGCTACTTGACGTACTCTAATTAACCTTAGTCCGGCTAGTGACGCCAGCCAAATATCAAACAAGTCTCACCTCTCACACACTCGCCTCTGTATTGTATACAATACGTACACCTACTGCTTCTCTGCTCTGCGCACTTCAGCCCCGGTATATTACGCGCGCGTCCAGGTATGTACACGGTACGACGGCGGTCATTGTTCGCGGGGATGACCTAGCTTTTGTCACGGCCTTGCTGTTTAGCACACCTCACCCCCCCCCCTTCCCTGGTTACTTTGTCGCCCTCCCTTTGCGCACGCCCACCCTTATACCGTGGAGTCGTTGCCAAAATGAACCCATGTACATGGTATATGGCTGATAGATCACTTGGATGCTATCTGGATTATATGGGTCGCACTGGTTCATTTTTGCCAGCTCGCGGGATAAGTACCTGCACGCAGTTGTTGCAAGAAAATCCACGCGGGAGGAGAGTACGAGGGAGCTTACGGTATAGGAGCAGCGAGGGAGATAGAGGCGACCATAGAAAACGGTCCAACCAAACTTAATTGAATCCCAGTCCGAATGTATAATATGTAGACTGCTTGCATAATGTCGTGGGTTCTGTATACATCGGGCACGGGCCTACATAGCTATAGCCCTCTAAAGTAGACGAGGTGGTGGAGAGAGAGAGAGCGGCACCGCCGCTAGAATTAGATATACAATAATGTAAGCAGAGCTTCGTTGTGGCGTAAGGGTCGGGCGCTGCTAAGGTCATGTATATTCATACATCGGTCGCCGAGTTTCTCTCCCCCGCACACTACTACTCCTCCCTCGAACATCGGCGCACCGATCCTTTCTCCTGCCGTCCCTTACTTTGCTTACACCCTTGCGCGATGCCAACATCCTCCTTTTGAGGCTCCGTGCTGTACATTATATTATGTGCACCTTCGTCCCTCCGTATACGTATACAACGCTGGAGAATTTAAGGAGCAGTGGCCGGCCGTCGCGTGTATATGTACTTACACCATAGTGGTATACAATACCCGAAGCCGGACCCGAGGAGCCACCGCAGTTGGCTCGGAATAGATTTCAGCCGCGTTTTCTGGCTTTACGGCTCGCACGCACCGAGCGGCTATAAAAATTTTATCGACTCCCCCCCTCCGCATTGGGCATTTTTTTTTTTTTTTTTTTTTCTCGACTCGCGAAACGGAGCTTATACTTGTACAACAAGCGTACGCACGCGACATCCAGACACGGGTTTATTAATAGAAAAGGAGGCGGTGAAAGGGGGAAAGGCTACGCGTCTCAATTCGCGGCTCGTGAATGGGACTCGGCCGCGTGAATTTATCGTGCATCACGTTTTTCCACGGGGTTTTGGATTTTCAAGTGAATTATCGATCGAGCGATCGCTACGCGCGGGACGGTTAAGTATATCGTTCGAAACACGAATTTACGATTAAAGTTACTGTATATATATACACATACAACCGCGCACGAGAGATTCTCAAGCTCGGGCCAACAGTGCGGTGTCGCATTACGGGGTGGTGATTTTATGGGCATTCGTAATGACCGATGGCCATTAATTTCGATTAATTATAAATCCAAGCTCCGCGACGGTGTAATTCAAATCCCGAGGGGGGGGGGGGGTCATTAATTTACTCGCGATTCGGGTTACTATACTTTGGTGAGCTCAGCTATGCCGCATTATCGCCGGCCCATATGTACACTTGCACACGCTCCACTTTGCGCCTTTGCGACTTAATTTTCATTTCACGCCGCGGCCGAACCCATTAGAGCAACCGTATCGCTCCAACTGTTTATACGTACAGTATAGTAGGTATATATATATTGTACGTACTTTATTTTTGCTTCATCATTTCGGTGATGGCACGTAAGTGCATGAATTTTAATTTTCCTCTACTCGACAAGAGGTGTGAAATATATATACACGGCATTCAATGCCTAATGGAAAACGAGAAAATAATGTGTATATAGCTTACGATGTTTTTGCCCACCCGCAACGCTTATATCGAGGGTCGAAACTAATGTTAACGCGGGCCGTCTCGCTTGACGTCTTTACTTACACACGCTCAAGTGCAATGAGGGAAATTTCCTGTCGGCCACTCACGCAGCCCCGAGACTTCGACTTTTGAGGTACAATAAAAACCACGTCAGTTTTGTTTTTCTTAAATCAAGCACTTAGAATTTGGTTGTTTTTGGAATAATAAATTAGTTTCGGGCCTCCACGTGTCCACCCGGAAAAGTAAAAGAAAAAAAAAAAAAAACGGAGAGGGTGAACTTTTGTCATTAGCATCAACTCTAACTAATATATGTAGAAAAAAGAAAAAAAAAAGTTAAGGGCATCACTGTAACGTAGTGTTAACGCGAGTGGGGGAGAGAGGGGCCATTTTGATTGCCACGCATTATCTAAGATGATACGCGTGCATTTAAGTGCACTCGCGTATTATGCATACGGCCGGTTTAAATAAAAGCGTCAGAGAGCCAGTGTTACGTGGTCAGCTTATGCACACGAGCTGCTCTGCGCGCTCCGGCGTTTATAAGCGCGCATTATATTCGCGCGTAAGCGCAGGGAAAGAGAAAAGTGTTGGCAATTCCGCGACACGCACCGAGAATTCGTTGAAGCAATAAAAGCTCAGATAGAGGCACAAAAGCTCAAAGCTGCCTGCCCACCGGCTCCACGTATACATATATATATATATAGGTGCGCTCATCTACTATAACTCACTCGCGTTTGGGATTTCTATACACCCGCACTCCCCCGCAACTCGTATAACGTATTACGCGAGAGACCGACGTATACCGAGGCAGATTATCGTGGTACAACTTGTTCCTTTTTTTTATTATTATTATTTTTATGACGCCGCTGCTGTTTATCCGTCCGTGGCTCGTTATGTTTTGTATACGCGGACTGCCAGCGACCGCTTTAATAAACGTGCCTCCACCTTTTAACTTTTCGCATTTTTTTCGGCTGACGCGTTTCAATTTCCAGCCCACCCCCCCC
>NW_019379806.1:44003-165210 GCF_000648655.2 Copidosoma floridanum | reverse complement strand
TTTTTTTTTTTTTTTTTTTTTTTTTTTTTTTTTTTTTTTTTTTTCTTTTTTTTTTTTGCATGTACTGCTCGTACAAGTTGCGGGAAAGTAGAATCAACAGGACTAAACTATAGTTAGAGGTTGTCTAACGAAAAATCTCATTTCTTTGTGAGATCATTTGAATCCCAATAAATATATGTCGAAGGCATTAATCACGTGCTTTTATAAAAAAAAAAAAATTAAAACAAGAGATGAAGGAATGGCACGGTAATGCTTATTGCCATTGAATCGACACGAGATCGTGTATACCCATGAATCCCTGAAAACTACAACTGGAAACAAAAATTTTCGCAAATCTCACACCTTTTAATAGGTTTTTTATTCCAGTGTCCAGAAAAAATCGCATGAAAAGTCAAAGATGTTTTTCTATAAATTATGAAAGTCAAAGTTTACAATTGTTTTTATTTTTTTTATTTGTCAACTGAATTGTTACTTAATCCAAAGTAGATTGACAATGAAAAGCTTACAACAACTATTTTCACCGACACCCTCGTTGATCCATTTTTTTTTCCCAGAAACGTAAAGGGGGGTATACCTCAGGATGTGTCGGCCAAACCTACCCCACCGGACATGCGAGATTTTTTACTCCCACGCAAACCTTTGTTTCCCTACTCCGTGATTCCCTTTGGTTTTGAGATTTTTTAGAGATTCAAACAAGTATGTGATACAGGGTAGTCGCGAAATCCACCGAGTTTTGCGTGTTCTCGGCACCGAAATGACTCACGGCTCGTGTGCCTATAGGCAGACCGATCGTTCGAACCACCACACAATTTTCGATACTTTCGCGCGCAACCCGAACAAGCTTTGGGGGGGTGGTAGGAAAGGGCGACGCCGGCGGCGGATCTCAGTGCAAATGAAACGGTCCCGAGCATATGAGCCGCCAGCACACCCCTTTCGCACGCGCCACGGGAGCGGGGGAGAGAGAGCACACGTTATTATAGTAGCAGCACGGAGGGGCCGACCGGCAGACAAAGACAGGGCCAGAGATAGCTCGCGCGAAACATTAATATCGCGAAATGAAGCTCATTTGCATATAAATAAGGTGGAGTGGGAAAATGAGAGCGAGGGGAGCACGGCGGAATAATCGGGGGTCGGTGCTCGCTCTCTCTCGTAAAAGTAGATGCTGCAACGACGACGACTATACTACTCCCACTGGAGAGCAAGAGCATATAATACTACGGGGCTTTCGAGGGTTGGGATTTATCGGGACCTCCTCATCGTTGCCCGTTGCGAGATCGAATGCTCGCCGTAGCTTTTAGTATTATGATAATCGATAAGTATTATTTGCCCTCGGGGGGGGGGAATATTGTATACTCTATTACAGACCGGGGGGGGAGGGCTCTTGTCGTGCAGTCGAGGGAAAGAGTTTATTTTTATTCCGGGAGAACGAGGGAAGCTATAGAGGAGAAAAAAAAAACAAATTACTTAAATATATATAGAAAGGGTGGGTGATTATTACTCGCTTTTTGCTCTCATGATTTTTGTAGAAACTGTTTGGTTTGTTTTTTCATCCCCTCCACCCCCCCCCCAATTTACCCAAGTGTCCAACGAAACGGGGTTTGTTTGATGTTTTGCGGTTGCAAACAACAAGTTGCCGAGCAAATAGAGCACTAAAGGCACTTGAAAGGCATTCTACTTTCCGAGTTATTAAAAAACCATGCGCTTGATGCCGCGACAACGTCATTAGAGCAACGTAGCGCCACTGTACGTGCGCGTGTATACACATGCGCAATAGTAATAACAACGTACATAATGTATCAGAGACGAGCGTATGGGAGGGAACGAGCGCGTGGGTACGTATAATGACCTCGTGCGTGTGCTGCTTATTAAATAATGCAAGAATTCGTAAGGCAGCCCCTCCGATGTATATACGTACTACTGCGCTTCTTCTATGTAGGCTATATACACACGGTAGCACCCATTTCACAATAATGTAAGTGAGCGTGTTGTATATAATATTATCCAAGCCCATACGAGCGTCTGCGGCGTGTCTGCGTATACCTACCCCCCCGTGTAGTTATATACACAGCTGGCGTAAATCCATAATCAATAACTGCATGATAAACACGCGCGGAAACGCGGCCACGTATCAATGCCTTTGATGGATGAGAAACGGATCTGCAGTCTGCGCCGAGGATTATCGGGAAAAAATGCGTGTGCAGCGGCGCTGGTGTATATATGTGGTACCGTCCGTCGGCCTCGACGCCAGTAGTCCGCCTCCACCCTTTACCCCCCATCCCCCTCTCTCTACTTGCCCATTAATGATTCGGGGAAAAAATGGCCATTAGTCCAAAGACTAGCCCCTGCTCACCCCCACGAGCGAACGAACGAACGGACGTACGAAGCCCTATACGTAACGGCCTCCTCGCTATCGTTTATTAGCGCAAACAGATATTAATGTATTTTTACGCTGCCAGTGCCACCCCCTCTCTTTGCCTTCCCCTCTCTACCCCACCTACACACACAACTACTGTTGTATACATACGTATTTCGGCGTCGTCGGAAAGGCCAAGCCAAATCCAATTACTTTTATTCGGACGAAATGAGTGCACCTAAGTCATTAATACTAATCAATGGCTCTAGGGCTCTAGGGTGTACGGCAGGGGGGAGGGGGTGAAAAAAACGCTGTACACGAATTACCCATAACTCCGAACGGTCGCGTAAATGACTTTATTGCAAAAAAGTTGCGTTTTTGCCGAGCGGATGCTTTTTCTCCCCGAAACTCCGGCTCACCCCCCCACACGGGGGGGATACCGTTAAAAAATCCGAGTCGATAAGTAATGTTTATTGTTGCATTTTCAGTATTTTTTGTCGTGGCCTCCCTCTATGGTCACCTGACGACAATACGCGCCCTCTTTCTCCGACCCCACCCCCACTCTCGAGCGGGTACGAGTGCGCGCACTTAGCCCCGCATTTTTTCGCGCACCCGCGTTTCCGGTATTACGAATAGCGGGCCGTGATTTTTTATCGTTACCCGCCAAAGTCCCTCACCCCACAGCCCGGCGATCCGATTTTTTTTCGTTATTAACGAGTGGCCGTGCGCCCCCGGATTGACTTTGCTATTTTTGTTGTCTTTTTTTTTTTTTTTTTTTTTTTTCCTGCCCCCCCGGATTTATACCCTGGCTTTAACCTGCCGCCCATTCCCGTAAGAATATTTCGTTGTTTAAGCTGCGCCTGTGTATCGTATACCTTTCGCGGAGAGCTAGCCTCCGGTTTTACGAGGCCCCTCGTTTTGGAAAACCATTTTTTTCCTCTCCTACGTATGCCTACGCGAAAATTGAGACGTAAATGGTCCTCGATGACACGCCATAAATTCCCTACAGACAGCGTTCGATAGTTCGTTGCAATATTTAGAATGGCACCGTCGATGTCAAATGATATGCGCAGTGCCGCTGAACTGACGTTGGGGAGGAGCCAGAATGCAGGGCGCGCCGTTGGACTGCCATTCATTAGCGGATACAGATGGCCCGATCTTCTGCCACTTTTTATTAGGCGCGTGTCGCGTGTACACTCGTAACTTCCGATAGAGCTTTTTATTCCCGGGATCTAGTGCAGTATATACTGGGCCCCGATTTCATTTATATTTTATAGGTATACACATACGACCAACCATGTGAAATCCAATCGGTATACTTGATACGTTTATTTAGTATAATAATAAAACCCACGCGCAAATACAAGTGCTAGCTCGGGTGAATGGCGTATTTTTTTTCAGCAATTCGTGATTGATACTGTATTTTTTTTTTTCCTCAATCACGATCGATTTTGCAGTTAAAAAAACAATTGTTTTCAAACTCTGGTGATGAACTGTGCGTTTTAAATGAATTGGATGAATTTTTTTTTGTTCTGTTTTCGACGCTTTGGAGATAAAGTTTTTTTTCTTTACTTTTTGTCTCTGACTAATTAGGCCGATCTTTAGCAAATGAGCAAAAAAAAAAAAAAAAATAAACCAAGGATGTCACAAGGATAAATCAATACAGAGGCCGCGAAGAAGGATGCAGGTACACACATCACTTGCACATATTATATATGTACACCACTCGTGTAAACAGCAAGAAAACGCCAGTGTTGCCTAAACGACGGGGCCTTGGTATAATATAGGTACTCTTTGGATGGAATCGCCCGGTTACCGGAGGCTCTAAAACTCTTAATCTGTATCCGGCTGCGGCGCTACATGTCCCGGCATATTTCCATGCCATTATGCAAAGCGGCCGCACTCTGTCGCTACGCCGATGCCAACAGCACCTTTACCCTCGTACACCATATACCGGCACTGTCTCACCTTATTTTCCACTACTGAATTATAATATACGTATAGGTACTCGATGCATTGTTGCGACCCAAGTTTATTAAAATCAACGCCTCAGCGGGGCTGAAACACTCGCGCAAAAAACTATTCTCCCGCTCACATTTATCCACATCCATGCTCCTCCAATGCAAAGCCATTGCACCTTCTTCTTCTTCTTCTTCTTCTTGGGTAGGGAAAAGTAAAGGAAATTTATTTTAAATACCTTCTCGGCATACTGTTGCCGCATCGATTAAAAAACAAAAAAGAAGAAAAAAAAGTTCAATTCGCGCTTGTATAAATACAACGAGGTTTAATCTGCCCCCGGAATGAAAAGGTATCGAAACAAAACGGTTTCCGTTTAACGCGCCCAACGTAAGAAAACAGTAGAGTAAAGACACCTATATACCTTATATCATAATCGAGGCCGAGGGGGGAATGAGGAGGATTGGTATACGGTACGTAACAACTCGATAGCTTTATATCTTAATCGCCGAGTCGGTTATATTTTTAGATAACCCCTTTTCTCGGCTGTAGGTATGTAAACCCATCTACATACAACAGACGCGTATACGTATATATGTATATATACATGAGCTATCGATTTATTATAATTTAGATTGCCTTGGAAGGCCTTGCTCGTATTACGTGTATTACTCGTGTTTATGGCCCACGCGGACTCCCTTGCACACACAATGTACGTATACATATATTTATACAGGGAGGGATGCATGCACGCACGCGCGCCCTCGTGTATACGTGATGCCGTAGCCTCCCGGCACCGTCCGCTAATTATTCCTCGACTATCGTGCAAATGAGCGAGAGAGAGAGAGAGAAATTATCTGGCAGTCCCCTCCTACGGTCGGGCGGTGAGATTGCAAGGCCACGATAAGGGCGTCTTTTCGTACTTGAGCCGCGGCGGCGGTGGTGGAGCTCGGGTGCTCTCGCATAGCCATTAACGACCGGACGATGATAAATGAGCCAATTCACCTAATTAGCGACTCGATTCGCCGCAGTGATAAATACGCGACGCCGAAACCCCACCCCCTTCGTCCCCCGAAATCCCGCGTGCTCCGCGTGTATATACATATATATAATACGTATATGTACATGTATAGGTACACACGATTGCGATTCCGCGATGATACTGCTCTTCGCGGGCGTCATCGCGATATGCCGCTGTTGGTACCTAAATGAATATTAATCAATTTATCGTACGGCGTCAAGCGCACTGTCGATCCTGATGCGCGAGAAGTCGGTATATATGTGTAATATACGTACGTGGGAGGTCCGGCGCGGTTGGCCCTTCATTTTATCCATATACATATACATGGTGGTTCCGTTCGCGTTGCATTTGGGTGTATCGGTGGAAGCTCGCTAATTAGTTTGCAGAATCGAATTTCTTTTTTTTTTTTGTTCCATCACCTTTTTTTCCACAACGGTGATGCCGATAAAATGATGGGCAGGTCGAAATTTTTATTCCGCGTGCAATGGGGTATTTTACACCGGAGGGTATAATGTATCACTCTTTTTGTTGGAAAATTCATTATTCGCCCTTTCAAGCTCTCTTTTCAAGCAATTTTTTTTCTTTTTTTTTATGATTACAAAAATAATACAAGTATATTTAACGCTGGATGCAGCGAACAAATTGTTGATAATTAAATCGAGCATTGCCGATCGGAAACAACGCAGCTGAGACTTTCTCCCTTACGTACTTTTTTTTTTTGGGGGGGGGGCTAAAATATTGGCAGTTGTTTTTTCAGCAATCAAGGGATAGCTTAGTAAAATAAAATAATATATAAAATAAAATCCTAATTTAGTGACCGGAACGGATTTTTCTCTGCTGATTCCTCATGAATTTCGATGAACCAATAAAAAAATTCGAGGGCTCTGTAGCTGGGAGAAAAAGGGGGGCTGCTTCCTGAAGCGGAACCAAGAGGGGTTAACTTAATGGACTAATTTTAGACTTGAGATCAGATCTTGTACTTCCATCGAGATAATTTACAGAATACCATAAAACCGCAAATTTTACTCGATTAATACCAAGAATCACCCAACATCAGTCACATTAATTTTCCAGTTTTAATTAACCCTTAGCAATAGTCGAGCCACTGGTTCACATACGCTGTAGCAGCGTTAGTTGCGGGGGGTTAATAATAAATACTAAACAATAGAATAATGTATATGTAGATAACACGGATGAATCGTTGGATTAAAACTCCGGAATTGTGTCGAATTTGATGTTGCAGGACAGCGACAGGAGCAGCACCGGGAGCCCGGAGGCAGCCCCGACCACGCTCCACGAGCACCAGATGATGCTCGAGAGCATGAGGAACTCGCGCAAGAAGCGGCGCAGCCCCTCGCCAAACAAAAACCTCGAGCACGCGAAACGAGTCGCCCAAGCTCAGCTAAACGGCACCAGTACGTATATATATATAAATACATCTAAAAATGAGACACGCGCTTGATTCAACAATTTGGAATAATCACTTGTTGCAGTGGCGGGAATGGTGACGCTTCAGAATCTCCAAAACCTCGCGAATCTGCAGAACCTGCCGCAGGTCGCGTCCTTCGCGGCTGGACTCCAGGGCATGTCTTCCGAACTCACCAGCAATCAGCTCATCAACGCACCCCTAAACCTCACCGTCACTCCACCGGGTACGTATTTCATCACGTACACTGTTAACAAGCCAACAATGACAAATATAATGAAAAAGGGATGTCGATGCCCACGTTTGACGGAACCGTATATAAAATGTATTTGTTCGCAGCTGGCTCGGTCTCGACGACACCATCGTGCACGACGGCACCGATGGTGACACTAAGCCAGCTCCTGGCCCAGCCCCAGCCCATCGCCATGCCACAGTTCGTCATGGCCTCAGGCCAGCTCGTCCAGGGTATCCAGGGTGCCCAACTCTTTATACCCACGTCGCAAGGTAATCTTTACATCCACACCCTGACTTACATTTCAATCCCCCCGCCCCCTCTGTACCTATATACCATCGGAGTCAAAAGATTTATCGCTATGTATGTACATCCAGCCTTGAAGTTTCGTTATCGCGGCAAGGAGCTCCACAATCACGTCACATGTAACACCTATTCGCCGACTGCATAATACCGCCTGCTGCACAATTGAGTTTGCGCCGTTATACTAATAACGGCTATCCCTCCCTCCCCCCATTGCCTTTACCTCCGTCGTCGTTCGTATACTTACTTGCCAGGGCGGTATATATAGATCCAGCTCGAGCAGCGCAGAGGGCAAACTCTGCAACTAATTTCAATGTATAATTATCGTCTGCCGAGCCCGCCGGCCCTCGGTAACACCCTCACCGTTCCCTATGTACACGCCAGCCCCGTTCATTTCTTGCGAAGCCGGCTAGCTGTACCTAAGCGTTCCTCCACCATATATATATATATAATGTATTTCACTGTCCTTGTTCGCCGCCGATGCTCGGCTTCTTCCTTTGAAGGCGACCAGCGAACCTTGGGTATATTGCCACTCGGCGCTTGTCCACTTCTCCCCCTCTTTCATCCGAAGATCGCTCGAGCCGCGTGTACCCCCCCCCCCGGTTTGTATCGATTGCGCGCAACTTTGTCCCCGTCGATTCGTACGCAATTTTCGAGTCCGCGTATTAGAAGCCGTGTACATACCATACCAGCCATCGGCGTAGTTGGTTCTCTGTGACCCGCGGCTCTCTCCTCGTTAAGACGTCCAGCTGCGGGGCTAACTCGACATACCCCCCCGTATATACGTACTGTAAACTATATACTATACGTATAGAATGGAGAAAAGACCGCGCAAAGTTTTCGCACAACAAGTGGTCGTGCTCCGTCATCGATCTTCCTACGGCGCTCTTCTTCTGCGGTTATGTGTGTGTACTACGCTCGTTACACACCCTCGGGGGGGTTGGATTCCGTATCTGGGTGTGTATGTGCACACGTACAGCGCGCGAAACTTTTACGGCTGTGTCACTGCTGCTGGTGTACGCGGATACGTACGTAGAAAATTAACTACAGTAGTCGCTATAGTGGGGTATCATCACCCCCCCCCCCCCAGTGTAGGGCAGACACAGGCCAGACCGCTACGAGGGAGCGGAACTTGGTGTACCTGTTTACACGCACGTATACATACGCGCGCAGAGCAGCTACTCATGATCAGTAATCATATTAAGAGAGCGTGTACGGGATAATCAGATTAGGGGCCCGGGATAATCTCGAAACTATTCTAAATATGATTAGACGTCCTTATACCCTTCCGCCCCCTCTTTTGCTCACTATCCGCGGTGGCGAGTGCAGTGCCTCGTGTATGTATACCCTCCTGCTCTCCCTGCCTCCTATACCCCCACGCGCTGCAGCCAAGAGCAGAGCGAGGAAGAGAAAGTCCAGGCAGGCAGGCACTCGGTATTAAGACGGTGATAATAGTTTGCCAACTACGCCAAGGGAAGGGGGGCGAGAACGAGAACAGAGGCAGAGGTTACCTGCTCCATGGGATGTCTAATAATCCCTCCGCGAGACTCGGGGATAACTTTATACACTGCCGCATCACTATACCTCATATAATATACACCTACATCCATCTCATCCGTATTTGTGTTATATATATATATATATATATGTACACATATAGGTGTTGCATGTATATGCCCATGATGCTCGTGAGGGGTATATTTACTCCTGCAAGTCCGCCCTGGGAATTCTAATAAGGGGATCGGGCGGGTCTTACATAATACGACGTTTCTATGTATCCTATCCTCGACCACTCGTGTTATCTCGATATCGCACGCGACTGTACAATGTAGATAGTCGTTCGGGGCAGGCTATACCGGTATCGCCCACTCTTTTCTCTTAAAGTGTCCTTCAAATGATCCCACGCCCAATGTAGATCGGCAACTGTTTCAGGTATAGCCACGCAAACAATACTGACCATTCCCGTGAGTCACGTGAGCAACAACAACCAAATAGTCAACCTGGCGCTGAGCAACGGCCAGGTCGTCTCGACGACGCTCGCGAATCTGCAGTCCATCGCCCAGCCCCAGGGCCTGATCAGCAACCCCACGAACAACGGTAAAACGAATCGCTCTTCCCTTACCACAGTCCCACCAAATGTTTTGCCATTCAACTCATGGTTTCGTTGTGTGCTCGCAGTGCCGACGAGTCCGAGCTTGGGGGCTGGTTTGGGCATCAGTCCAGCGGCGCTGTCGCACCTCCTCGGCAACAGTTCCGCGAGCCAACAGCTCCTCAACGCCATGCAGCCCCAACAACTGCTCCAGGCCGCTCAGGCGGTGCAGGCCCAGGCGGTCGCCGCCCAACAACAGGCGGTCGCCTCGCAACAACAACAACAACAACAACAACAACAACAGCAACAACAGCAACAACAGCAGCAGCACCAACAGCAACAGCAGCCCCTTCTCGCGTCCTCGCCCCAACAGCACGTCGTCAGCCATCGGCACGCCTCGCACATCAACCACTACGCGGTGAGTTACCTATTATTTGCTCGTGATCCGAACCAACTCGTATTTGAGCTAAAAAAAAAAAAAAAAAAAAAAAAGAGTTGAAGTATAACGAAGTAGGCGCGGAGATGAAAAAAAAAAAGGGTCTACAATCTCGTTAAGAAAGTATCCCCGGGTCCGGCGAATGGCACTTCTGTCGCTAATTAGAGCGGTGAATTGCCCTCCGGCTCGCGACGCCCCCTCTTGTATACACCCTCGGTCTCATTATTACCCCTACCACCTGTTTTTTTTTTTTTTTGTTTTTTTTTTCCTTCTCCCTCTCTCCCCTTTTCCATCGTTGGACTATTATTGTTACGAGAGCGGCTCGAAAGCAGCTTTCTTAATATAGCAGAAGGGCACGATAACGGCACCGCGGGGCTTTATTGAATTGTTAACGATTCTATACGGACGGGCGCCGATCGGGCTCTAAAAACGCCGCCCCTCCGTCGATCCGAGCCGACGAAATCAGATACGCGGTATCGGGATCGCGTCAAATATTAATGCGAATAATCGATGAAATTGAGAATCTAGTGGTTTTGGAACCGCTTACGCGACATTGTGGACATCCACGATAAAATATTGAAGGGGGGGAAGGGGCCGTATCGGTTCGAGTTGAAACAAGAGATCGCCGACTGGTATATCCCGAGTCGCTTTTAATTAAGGGCCGATGCTAAATTCGGAGCTTAGGGGGCGAAGGTAAAGTGAAAAGCGCAACGAGATAAAGTTGGAAATGGTTTTGTCCCTGTGCGGCTGAACAGCAGCAACAGTCGGAGAAGCACTACAGGGAGCGGCTGGAGCAGTCGTCGCCGTTGAACGGCTCCGCGGCTTCGGCTCTCAATCGGCTGGCGGCCAGTAACGGCGAGATCACCATCACTACGACCCACGGCTCCGGCATCGCGAACGTCAAAGCGTCCCCGAGCAGCGTCCACAGCGTCAAGGAAGAGGACGACGATCTTCTCAACGATTCCTCGAGTTAGTATATATACACCTCTGTATACCTCCGTTAAAAATGCGCGTCTCGAAATTTTAACGAAAACCATTTGTTTTGTTCCGCGAATGACAGACCAGCCGACGATCAACGAGGCGACGAACAACGTCGTCGACGGCATCAACCTGGAAGAGATAAAGGAGTTTGCCAAAGCTTTCAAGCTGCGCCGGCTGTCGCTCGGGCTCACGCAGACGCAGGTCGGCCAGGCGCTTAGCGTCACCGAGGGCCCGGCGTACAGTCAAAGTGCCATTTGCAGGTGAGACACCTTATGACTGATTCATTTGTTCACTCGTGCGATGTTATTGTTGTTTTATTACACGGTCAAAGTTGTACATGCACCTGAGGAGCGGCAGGTGTGGGTGAGACTGTTGCGACCACGGAAATGATTAGTTTTTTTTAGTTGTTTTTATTCGTCGGATGTTTATGTGTCTGTACGTTTTTGAGGGAATAGATCTTAAGCCATCAGGCCACATAAGTGTATCGAAATGTCGTGGTGTAAAAGAAAAATTTATTCCAACGCATAATTTTTATTTTATTTTGGGTTCGTAGTTGACGATTGACGCAAAGAGAGAATAATTTATTGCATCGTGTTGTGTATGTACAAGCAAATATATATATAGATGCCAACTGAATAGTAACGACAGGTTTTTACTTACCGATAATATTCTTAATATGTGTAACCAGTTTTAGTTACTGTATACAACATAACAATACAGTTCTTACACTTAAGTACGTGCGTATTATGGGTGTGAGTGTCGGGTTGGTGTGGACCATGTATGACCTTTTTTTTTTTATTTACGTTTTTTCGTCCAATTATTACACATGTGAATCATTGTGGGACTAAAACTGGTGATTTTGTCAACCAAATGTTAGCTTATTACGTTTCGACTAACTAATTCATTGGTGATTTCCCAGTGCCCTGGCTTTGCAGATGTACGCTCAGCGGCAGAATCAAACTATGTACGTTGTTATACTCCTTATACATAATATCTTAATTTTCCCAAGTTTTTATGAATCTGCAGTCATGCCCAATACGATGATTTTATATCAATTGTAAATATCGCAGCACGAGCTTTTAAATTTACTCGGACGAGTTTTTCCATTGGAGTGTGATTTTCGTGCCAATAAATTAGCCGTTGGGTATGGCTGCAGTGACTGTCTTGCCACTTTCCAATTTCATTAAATGACAGAAAAAAAGTGACGTATGATCGAAAAGCAAAAGTTGAAAACAAAAAAATAAAAATAAATAACTAAATCACGAAACAAAACCGGGGCAAAAAAAAAACGATATCGATAAATTCTCAATAGAATTGCAAAAGGAGCACTTTTGTAATTATTAACTTTCTCCGAGCCAGGGCATTGGCAAGCTTGGGCATGATGTTGCCAACGCGCTAGAGGCTCCGATTTGTCTTTCTACTCATTATTTAACCCATCTGTCATGAGCTTCCTAACAATCACCACCATCACAGTTATCTTTTTTTTTTTTTTTTTTTCATCTCTTAATCATCATCATAACCATCATTTCGTTATCTTTTTTTTTTTTTCTCTCTCTCCAGTAAAAATTTTAACTCTCGAAACTATGCGTTTCCACGAAACGATAACGAGATAACTCATTTCTTGCCCAGATAAAACACGTTGGCACATCATAAGCTCACAGCATCACCAAGTCAACGCGCATGCACGCATTGTCAATGTCCTGTTATCGAATAATGCATGCTTTTTAGTGCTCCTTTAGACAAAAAAAAAAGTTACACACAATTTTATATATTTATATATTATGTGTTTCGACTCATTGATTGCTTTTGTACGTTATTATACATTATGTTTTTCTTCATTTTCGAGCATATTATAATTACATACAAAGAGCTACAAAAAAAAAAAAAATAAATAAAAGCTCGCTCGTCATAAACTTGGAAAAACTGTAATTACTTGTATTTTTCCACGCATGTTTCCAACCTGACGAATTATTTTACCGATAATCATCATCGCTTCTGGTAAAAGAGGTAATTTTTTTCTTTTTTTTTTTTTTTTCCATTTAGGTTCGAAAAGCTCGACATAACGCCGAAAAGCGCCGTGAAAATCAAGCCGGTGCTCGAAACGTGGATGGAGAAAGCCGAGGATAGGTGAGTTGGGCCCGTACATTCGACAAGTACACCTTCCACACCCATCACACTTGCAACTTGACCGAAAAAAAAAAAAATCCCTGTCGCTGGTGGTACCGGTACTCACCCCCTTGAACCTTATTCGCTAGTTGAATTCGCTCGATTTATCGCGGCGTCGCGACCATCGTAAATGCCCGGGATGTTGATTGCACGTAGGCCCATGGTGTACGTAACACACAAGTAAGTATATATGGACGATACAACACACGCGAGACTTATTGAGATGAGATTGGGGAGGGGGACAGAAGAGCACTCGATAAATTCGAGGATCCGCGATGCTTCTCTCTCTTATTATTTACAAGTACCTCGTAATGCGATGCTGCTGCTCAGGCAATATGAAATATGCTTATTTGATTTCAGTAAGTTTACAAACTCAATTAGGGACTCTCGTGCAGCAGCGCACTTCTTTCCTCATCTTACATGTATGCATCAGCGTTGCGTTGTACAGTCGACCACTTCATAAAACATGTACTCGCGCGCTTGCATGGCCGCATACTTATTTATAGATTTTAATTAACGTGACTGCTGCACAGTTACACTCTGTGTTTTTTTTTTTTATTTTGGCTCCGCGATCGCCTTTTTTCCTTCTTTTTGAGCCGAATTAATTTCCTAGAGCTCGCGTACTCATTAAGAATTTTAATCGCTTTTAAATTTATCGACATCCCAATGATTAGACGAGTGCGTATATTATTATTATTATTATTATCATCATGATTGTTACTGGAATCACTTACGTGTCTACCGTGTTGTCTGTAATGATCCTTGTGTACGAGGGTAAATTGAAACACGTGACTTTTACGTTTATAAATGAATACACGACGAAACGGGTATTGGTTGGCTTGTACGCCTTACCTGTATACGCTAAATAACAAAATGGTATGCCACTAGTTTGCGCGAGATAAATATCAATGGGGGATACGAAAAACGAAAACTCGAGTCCTCTATATAATTGAACGACAAATTATGGCATCTGGTTAAATAACCCCGCGATACTTTGCACAAGAGCGCGAGTCAATTTACACGTGCGGTAGATTTGGGGTATAAAAAAAAAAAAAAAAAAAAAAAAAAAGATACCTATGGCGCAACTGTCGATGGGGCAAAAATAGCCGATGGATAGGAATCCGGGCGCACGCTCTTCTCGGTCACGCCCGGCCCGAGGGCCCGTTCCGTTAAATCACGGCGCCGACTCGTGCTTTCCGGCAGGGCCTCCCCCGTTGATCCGAAGAAGACGAGCTCCCGGAGGGCACGATTGGGCCCATCGCTCCGGACATAAATAACAACGGCTCGGCCGCTCCTATTGTGCTCCGATTTTCCTGCAGGGCTCGCTGGTCTTGATTCCTGCGACGTGTACATTTCAGTCGTCGATCGATCGGTGTTATTCGTTTAAAAAACTGTTTACCGCATCGTTGAATATTATTTTCACGTAGGAAAAAAAAAATTGGGGTAAAAGAGCGACGAAAGGGAATTGAATTGACTTAATTTTTTTCAAGGATCTTATAGCTCTTACTAGCTCGGCTACGTATAATTAAATACAATAAATAATTAATAAAATTAAATACACATTAATGCAGGAGCAACGTTTTACCTGCTTTGCGGATAGTCGTTTCCAATAAAAATAAAATTTAACAAATTAAATGAAAAGAAAAGGTAGGAAGGCAACTCGAGCCGAAGGCGCGAACCGGAGCCAAAAGAAGAGCATCGAGCGACAATCGCCGATCCAGCATTCTTCGAAGCAGCCAGCAGCGCCCCATACATAATATTTGTCGCCCCGACTGGTGCACACAATCTCAGCTCACGGTCCAGTGGTGTATAAGCTGCACTTTGTACCACCACCGACACAGCCAAGAGAGAGAGAGAACACTTATATACGACGCCGACGACAGACTCACGCGCGCGGGCTGCGGAAAAATGAAAGCGGCTGGTTTATGCGGTGCACGTGCACGATTTATCTGCTGAGTAATTAAACTGCGGACTAATTAAAATCAGGTTTCTGATGTGCCTCCTCTTCCTCCCTTCCCTCCGTCGTCCTACTCCTTTTTCCACCTACTCCGCCTTCTTCTTCTTCTTCTCGCCTCCGCACGCGGCTCCTTCTTCGCTCCGCTCGGCTCTTTGCCGTGACGCGGGGGGCTCTCTGTGTGCGCGCGCGTGTACCTCATTCGTTGGCGTTTGCTCGCGCTTATCTTAGCCCCCCCCCCTCCCTTTCTCTCTCTTTCGGTGTAGCTTTGTACCGTCGGAGGAGTGCATTTGTTACTCGGGGCGCTTCGAACTCGATCTCCTCGCAAATCAACAGGATTTGATGCGCGCATTTCATGCGACACCGAAATTTAAGCCTCGGCTCAATTTTTATCACTCTTATTTGCTTTCTTCGCCCGAAACCCCATTTTTTGCCGAATAACAAGATTATACCGAAAAAAAAGAAAGAAATGTTTGTAAAATTTTAATACGATGACTCACAGCGATGATAATAGTAATAAAAACGCGGATGATAATTTCAAAGAGTCGCCGAGGGGAGATTATTTTTTTTCGAAATATCGATGTATGATAATTATTGTGATCGTTATAATGACGCAGCCGCGTTGCAAATATCGTATTAATTTTTTCTCATTAAGCCCGTCCGTGTTTTTTCAGATGAAAATTGAAAAAAAAAGCCAGCGAGTGTGTGGCCTGCACGGGTCGCGAGCATCGCGAAACAAACGAAAAAAAAAAAGTTATCACGCAACACACAGGTATATTATACTCTCCGCGCGCATCGGGCAATAAATCAATAATACCACTATACCTGCGACTGCGACTGCATTTAATTAAAATATGAGTAGCCCTCTCAATATATATATACATACATCTCCCGCGCATTAATTGTATTACCCGGTGCATCCGTCACCCGTCTTTCGGCGTCCCCCCATTGATTTCCCCTCCCCCACTCGCCCACACACGCGCAACCGTACACACCCCGATCCTTTTTCTCTCTTTTCCTTTCCATTAGCATATTGTTTTCGCGGATTCGACAAAATATCACTGTGCGATGCTAATTTCACCCCGTGCCTTTTTCTCCCCCTGCCCCCCACCCTACCACCCCGATCGGCCGTCCCTCCGCCGAGCTCGACAGTTGGTCACTCGGAGTTAAATTAAAAACATAAATTTTAAGCGGCCCTCCCTTCCGCAATTCCGCTGTAAGCGCGCGGGGAGAATAAAATGTGCGATACCCTCCTCCGCGTGTATATATACACCTCCATCGCCGTCATAGAGCTCCCGTCAACGTGGCTCTTTTTCCTCTCCTTCTACTGTTTCTCGTTTAGGCACATAGTTGGATCGCGCTTAATATTCCGAGCTTTTCCACTGCCATGTACCCGTACACCGTCACTGCTGACCGAGAAATCTACATATTTTTGTTATTAAACGCGGGGCATTGCGTGCCGCGCTTCCGTTATTTGCAAAAAACGAAAGGCGCGACAATCCAATCGGCCGCGTTTTCGCGAGCGAGGGGCGCGTTGGGCAATAATTACGATATCCACCTAAAGACGACTCGTTGCGATAATTGAGCGTCGCCCGTTGATTAAAATGCAATTCGTTGATCGGCAAATCAAGCGTTTAACGACGGAAATTGTTTCGCGAGACGTAAATACACGCATAGGTCCATATATATATACACGTACAAAGAGGGAGTTTGTATATAACACGGTAGACGGCCGGTGGGAGTAAGCAGCTTTCAACTGAGAGCAGTGCGTATGATTACAGGTATAAGAGCGGTGCCAACCACCTGACGGATTTCATCGGCGTCGAGCCCAGCAAAAAGCGGAAGCGGCGTACCTCGTTCACACCCCAGGCCCTGGAGCTGCTTAACGCGCATTTCGACAGAAACACGCATCCTTCCGGTAAGTCAATTAATGCCCATTACGCTCCGCCACCTACGCCCTCTCTCCTCCTCATTTTCTCCCTTCCACTCTTCTACTCCTTTTTTTTTTTTTTTTTTTCACCTCGGCACCAACGCTCTTCATCCCTCGTTAATTATTTTTTTTTTTTCTTCCAACTCAACTCTCTCGAATTTCATTTCACGCTTCCCCCCCTTTTGTTTTTACGCAGTTTGCACTTTTATTTGCCGAAAAAAAAGACACGTCCAGAGAGCGTATTTAATTATGCCTTGCTTTCAAAAAACTCTTTATACCTCTTGTACTGCAATTACAAGTGTGTCGCGTATACTATATGAGGTATGTATATATAGGTGTGTATAGTAACAAGCGAGAGCTTGTGCGGCGAATGAGGAACCTTGTAATCCTTGATGACGAGGATGAGTGATAAGTAAGGCGTTTCGTGTTATTCCAGGGCCCGAAATCACAGCGCTGGCGGGGCAACTGGGCTACGACCGCGAAGTCATTAGGATCTGGTTCTGCAACAAGAGACAGGCCCTCAAAAACACCGTGAGGTTGATGTCGAAGGGCATGTCTTAAGCGCGACCGGCGAATAAAATCGGTGGGCCAGACCAATCGTTGGACGACCGGCATCGAGGACCGGCGAGAGGGAAAAGACACCACCGGCCGAACGCAGCCGGCTCTCACCTTTTCCCACCCTCCCAAGCCTCGATCCATCGCTATCCCTATCCATCTCCCTCTTCCAACGCTGCAGCGAATTTTGCATTTCACGGGAGAGAAGCTGATGGTGACACGCGTACGATGGTTTCCACGACACGACACTGTGAGAATATTATACCTATAGCTTTAAGCTTCGTTGTGATCCGTCAAACGGGCCGTCGAGGCAGAGAAGGATGCGAGAGATATCGAGCGGCAGACAAGTATATAGGGACAAATACACACACATACACACACACACACATATATATATATTATAAATATATATTTACACACATACTTATCATGCGCATTCGGAATAATGATGATATAATTATATATACTATACGAAGCGAGTTCGTGATCCAAATCTTGTTTCTAGCACAACTAAACTCTCTCCTCTTTTTTTTTTTTTTTTTTTTTTTTTTTTTTTTTTTTTTTTTTTTTTTTTTTTTATGTTAAAAAAAAGGACAGAGCTTACTTCGTTAATTAAGATTTTTCTCTCGAGCCGAAAAATGTTAGGAAAGGGGGGAGCCTTAATTTATTTAATAGCGTATGCATATACATACTATGCAATCCTTGAACATGGAAAGGCACTAGAAAGAGTCATAGATCCTAATGACTTAGCCATGATTTTAGGATTAAACTCATTATTTCGTAAGACACGCAAAGTTATGTTAAAAAAACTTACGTTTATGTGTGCTGATGATAACGATGATGCAAGTTCTCTCCGAATTTAGTTCCGGTAGTTTTCGTTGAGGCTAATTTGAATACGATTGATTATAAAAATTTGAAAAATAAAAAAAATAATAAAAATTGAGTTTAAAAACAAATAAAGCGAACCTACGAGTAATAACGACTGACACAGGTGGTACACAATCGAGCGGACGGAAACAGGGTAACGAGGACTGCTCGACTTGAACCACTGAGCATTGTGATCGCAACGTATACGCGTGTATTATTTGTAAATAATTTTTACGTGAGTAGGGGAGTGATGGTTATGATTGAGATAATGATCATAAATTTTTTAATTTTCGTCAAAAGTAACTAGCTGAAATTTATATATTCGCATCACAAAATTTATGATGATTATTTTTATTATTATTATTATTATTATTAATATTATTATCGTACGTAACGGTGAACGAATTCGTGAGCACCGAAATGAAAACAGCGAGCACACATTTACTACTATTATAGCGATAAATGGAAAAATGTAAAAGTGAAGCATGTCTTGACAAAATGTATGTTACGATTGAATAAATTGAAGTAAGTTTGGAATTGATTGATGAGAAACGTACGTTGAAATTTGTTTAATTACATATAGGACTAATGAATTTTTTGTACTACATTTTTTTTTCTGCTGAATGTAGTAGCAAAATTTTTGGATACACTAAAAAATCGCTTGCAAAAAAAGTAAAAGTTAAAAATAACTTGTAACCCTTGTAGGAAATTGTGGAAAGAAAAAAAGGCTCGATTTAGATGGACCCTCTATATAAATGATTACACACGAATATTTCTGTAAGAAATGTTGACATTGCTAAAGAATAACAATCGATCGCAGTAATTCGTCTTGAAAGTATACTTGTGTACTGACAAGCTGCTTTGAATAAATTCATCTATAGGAACAAATATCGTTTTCATTATTGTAAGCTACTTCAGATGTTCGCGTGTGAAAAGAAGGAAACAAAGAAAGATAATTAAAACTGATAATCAACATATATAAAATTATTATCGAAAAAATGTACTTTACGATATTTATCCCTATGGCAATTTGTAAAAGTTAAGAAATTCAAAAAAATTTTATCTCACTAGTCATGCGTTTGTCTAACAATTACTAACAAAAAAGTATTTAATTGAACAAAAGCTATTGAATGCCATCAATTTCGCAGAATTATTGAACGGAATTGTTCAAAAAACAGAGCACAAAATTTTTTAACTTTTTAATAATTAAAATAAACAAATGCTTTCAAACAATTTTGTACGATTCACATGATTTTTCTATAAATTAACAAAAATTGTTCACTTTGTAATTTATTGCATTTTAAAATTAAATTGTAAAGTTACGTATGCTTTATTCAGCAACATCGACTATTCTTTCATAAATGATGGGTTTTTTTTTTCAATACATAATATTATTTGAGTCTCCAAATATAGCCTGTACATATTACTATAAAAAATTGTTCATGAAAATAAAATAATAGGCATTTTAAAAGGAGTAAAGTTTACCTAAGACAACTACGGTAGCTATAAAATAGCTAAAAAGGAAAAAAGGCATGCAAAGAAAATTTACATGGTTAAAAGTTGATAACGAACGAAAGGCGATATTTTTAGGAATAACTTTAGGAAAAAATATGATGAGCAAAGTGGTTTGTTCCTAAAAACTGTATTATAATACGCGAGAGCGCACTCTGTGAGAGGCGGGTCGAACGGCATAAAATTCAAAATTCAAAATTTCTATTTCGATAAAAATGCGTAGAGTGTTATGTCCTTTTGATAAAAATTAAAGTGAAAAAAAAGTGATTTAGAAGAAAAAAAAAGATAAAAAATAAAAAAACGTTTGTACAGAGATTCTGGTTAATAAATTTTGTTACGTGGTTGACGAGAAAGGAAGAAAGGACGAGGAACAAGTACGCTAAATGGAAGAAGAGATTAAAAAAAAAAAAAATAATAATAAATAAAAAATGAACAAAAGTGGAAATCATGTATATTTTCTTCTTGAAAGTTTCACATCTAAATAGATAAACATTGCAAAAATGCTCTTTATGCTTAGGCTACATAAAAGAAAGGAACAAAAAATGGAAAAAAAAAGTAATGTGAGTTATATTCGTGAGTGTCATATTTCTAAGGAAAACGCAGATCCACGGGCTAATGTTTCCAGCAGTTTCTGGCAGAAATGTCAGCGCTCCGCGCAAAAGCAACTTTCTTTCGGATACAGCCAAACGTCGATGCCGGTCATAAGCAGCAGCAGCGGGGCCAGTATCATTTTTGGATTGCCACACAATTGTATAAAATCTCTGTAGTACAAAGTCGACTTGTAAATGAAATTAACACGGGCAGCAAAGTAAAAAACCTTTCGGCAATACTTGGGAGGAAACTGCTCTCGAAACATTACTCGGTGAAACCAAAGTTCCTACTACATTTTATAAAGTTACTCGACTGTAAAACTGGGATTGTAAATAAAGGAGATACACAAGTATTACATAATTAATTAATAGTATTTACAGAATATGCACACACGAAAAAAAAAAATAACCTCCCCCTCCCCCACCTCAGGAACACAAACAAACACACGTCCATGTACACACACGACCAACAATTTCAAGGCTATTATATGAGAAAAAAATGTAACTTTATAGAACACCTCAATCGATACATTAAAACACAATATATCAAAGCAGTGCTTCTCCAAGTCGCATGTAAAATGTATCGACGAGAGCAAAAACCATCTCTATCGCCACGTCATTGCGAAAGCGTATCGTTCATTCATCCACGCAGATGTTATTTCGCTCTTCGACAGTGACGGGAGAATATAAAATATGCAGGCGTGCGTCCTGTTCGTCGTAAGCATTTTTGTCGCAACTTTTCACTCGAAAAATAAAATGAACAAATGATACATCATGGCGAGTGAAAGATAGAGAGAAAGAAAGAAAGAAAGAAAAAAAACAAACAATAAAAACCTTGAAACAGTAAACGTACGTATACAGTCGAAAATTAAGCACATGAGTATACAATTAGCTTTAGATTGAATGTTAGCGCTTAGACACGATGTAACATTACATTACGTATTAAAAATTAAAGCAAAAAGGAACTTTAGCCCGTAAGCGAATACCTGTGTAAAAGCTAGTAGGTGTCCACAAAAATTAAATAAAAACATATATTGTGGTACGAAGCAGAGATGAGCATTTATTTATTTATTTATTTATTTATCAACTCCATTGTCTTTATTCAGTCGTCAAGTATACATCAACTTCTCCTTCCATTAAACGTATCCCTTGCCACCTTTCATTTATAAATCATAAAATTAATTTATATTATGTCTCCTGAGATCGATGAAAATTTTTTTATAAAAATATTGGCGTCGCGCGTATAAAAAAATACTCGGTTTTCGAAAATGCCACCGTATAAAAACACAATAAGTCATTTAATCAGTATTTTTCGGCAGTTGCGACTAACGCAAAGTCCGCTTTGTCGCGGCTCGTAACTTTTTTCACTCGACCCGTGCACTCGATTATCAAGTAACAAGTCACGCCTACGATCAAAACGACCATTAAAATGTACAATTTGACGCTGGTGCGCAAATATGGACTGTAAGCGTAAGTGATCACGGAACCGGTAGCCTCCCACAGCTTGAAGTTGGAATAGCCAGACTCTTCCTTTCCGGGAAACAATATTCCGCTTAGCGCTGAAAAAAAAAAATTTTATACATGAAATTCGAAATCTTGCAAAATAAGTATATATTGAAAGAAACATGATCTACTTTCACCGTTGGAAGTTTACAAAATTTTCGTGCGCCGATAACGAATCTCCCGCGATAGCGTACCGACTACTGGCCAGTTACCATTTGATAATCACCGAGGAAGGGCTCGACATGAAAATATGTATTACCTACACGTTTTCTAAATAAGCGCGACGAAAAACAGAGTGCACTTTATGTACAAATTTGACCAGAGAAGCACAATTGTGTTTGTTCTTTTTTCATTAGATTATTAATCATTATGTATAATTGATTTTATTTATTTGCTTGCTTGAAAAAAAACTACTCAACAGCTACTTGTAACGAGTTCCTTGCCAAAGTTTTGCCCCTCAAGGGTGATTGAATCGGCCAACAGGTGTGGTACCGAGTGACCCGACTGAATTACAAATTTTATTCCGGGAAATGTGGTCCACGGAGAGCGCCGCCGGGCCATTTCAACACGAACGCAATCAGCCCACCTTAACTTTCAATAATCCTTGTAAAGACCAATGGTACATCGACCACTGAATTATTCAGGCCGCTAACGAGGAAAAAAACTTTTTTCCCCTCCCCCGAGTATATAGTACATCACCGATTGGAGTTTCTCGGGTATAATTTACAAGGTAATTAGAAACGGCGAGAAAATTTTCGCGCGTTTGCTCGATCGAATGGCTTCTATGTTGCGCGTATAAGCAATTTAATTCAATAACCGAGAGAGAGAGGCAGCGTGTTTCATTAATATTTACTGCCTCGAGAGCGGAGATGATATTTAAATTTGCCCCGGTAAGCAGGTGTGTTTACCATCGCGAAATTTAATACGCGATGGTTTGGCAGTGAATCGAAACGCGAAGGAAAAACAAACCAAAATTCGTAATTGGTTACGCGAACCGTGAGATACATATCCAAGTTAAGATTATCGATCGCGCGTGTATGGCTCGTTTCAGAATTTATCTCGCGAAACGCAACGAATACCTAATGCGTTGTGCTTCCGAGGGAAATACAAATCCGATGATTCTTCCTGGATCCGAATGAATTTGCATTTTTCGCGTTGCGCGGCGCAAACGCATCGATCCAATCCCGCGAGATTTTAGTAAGTTTTTCGAGAGTTCGAGATCTCAGTCCGTTTCGTACGATCATTTTTTTCATCCCCGGCGCAAGGGATAACAATGCATCAAGCACTCGACGGGGCATGAAATACAGTACGTGCTAAAAAATGTTTTATACATCCCACAGCTGTTACCGTTTTCCGAGATGCGTCCATTCAAAATTCACCCGCTCCCGTGGGCTGCATTCGTGCGGGGCGTGTTTTTTGCTTCGTCGAGTCGACCATCCTATTTGATAGTGCGTGCACGAGGTAAGCAGGTCTAGATTGTACCAAACAACTCGACAACGTGATGGGACTCGGGTGGCCGGGGTACGAATAGCGTGGCGGTCAAGCGCCCGCTCGTACTTGGGGTCACGTGTGTGAGAGCCGAAGATGAGATTGCAAGCTTACTACGGGTGTGCTTCAATTTCCGGCGCCCCCGAGTTCTGAGGTTGGATCGCCAAAGGGGAATCGAAAAGCATAACTTTGACCACGCGTCACAAACTGGCGATGCCACGTCCATCCTTTTATTTGTTTTGAACGAAAAAAGGTGTGCGTTAAAAAAAAGAATCGTTGAATAATGTCAAAAAATCCATTTTTGCTCGGGGTTAGCTGGAAAAAAATAACCCGTTGCTTTGAAAAATTCAAAACCTTAAAACAAACAAGCGCGACGGCTGACAATAGAATGTCTTCCTGGTGGAAGAACAGGTCAACCGATGAATGAAAAAAAAGAAAAGAAAGAGCATGCAAATTCGGAAAAATACATCCACACATCTGGTATTTTCTTTGAAATCTCGCGCGTACAGATGCCCTGAATAAAATATGAGAGGCGGCTGGTCTTTGTAAAAAATTGCGCATCCATATTCAAACGCACGCGGGTCGATTAAGTACACGATAGCAATCAATGGGACTCGACAGAGCACACTGGGCTCTAATGGCTTCGTTTATTTTTATTTTAGTTTCCAGCTACTTTTGGCCCCCACCGGCTACCGTATACCAACAGCAAAAAGTCCATACTCACCGTTGACCTGCACGAGCCAGACGGCGTCGCAGACTCCCCAGAGTCCCGAGACCAGGAAAAAAATCCAGCCCTGCTGGGCTTGGGGCCTCCAGAGTATCAGCGCAACGAGGATTCCCAGGTGCAAGCAGAAGGCGAACAGCATGACCGGCATGCGTCCCGTTACCTTGACTATCGAGCCGATCGCCGGAGCCGCTATGGCGTTCACGACGCCGAAGCATATCATCACGTAGCCGATTTTGCTTATGCCCCAAGCGCACGAGACGAAGGCCTGTGCAAACAGTATATATTATGCGTAATTAGAGCTGCCATTGCGTGTACACGTGGATAATGATAGGAGTAATTGCTTTTATTACTCGTAAAAAAAAAAGAGAAAAATGGGGGCGTGATTATGTGTACAAATTGTCGCAACAGCGCAGTGTGTTTTATTTTTCCGTTTGCAGTAACGAGATTTCATCGGAAGAACTGGGTGTTACATAAGTGTGATCGGTTATCGCAAGCCGGTCGATTAACCAGCTCGTTGGAGCGCAGATGACGGTGGGTAAAGTATGACTTACGGCGTTGTAATCGGCAAAGAGAAAAGCCTGCTCCGCCCCGATGAATATAGTGATCGGCAGAATGAGCTGTTGGCTTCTTTCCCCGAGCAATTCGAGGGTCACGGCGAGTAGCTTCAATCCAGACTTGCCGCTGGCCGAGCCCTTGCGGCCCCTGTCGTACCTTCGATCATTTTATACATCATTTTTAACTGGACGAGTCGTGGTGTCCTTTGTAATGCCCATGAGAATTATAACTACTTTCTTTCCCATTTCCATTAGTCCAAGTGGACTGGAATGATATCGGGGCTTTTAAAAAATATTGGACGATTGGGAGGGCGAGTTTTAATTCATGTGCGATTGCACTTTGAGTCCTTTCATGGGTCAAATGAAATAATTAATACTGGTAGGAGTGCTCAAAAAAAAAACGCCAAGAGAGTAGCTCATAAAAAATTATAGTCGAAGCACTTTTTTGTATAAATTACTGAATTGATACAAACTAAACGTCGAAATTATATAAAATTCAAGAATCTGCTTACTTATTATAATATTCATGAATACAAGAAAATTGTAAGATATACAAGATTAATAAATTTTTAACAAAACGTTTGTGCGTTCGTAGAAAATTTAACAAATAGTCTGGTGCCATAACACAGTGTGACTTTAAACTAAGTTTAACATATTTGTTGTGTTTTAATATTTTTCTTGACTGTCGGTCATTAGAAAAAATCAAATAATTGTTTTATCATCCCAATATTACACAGATTGGCTCATAATACCATGCAAAGCCAGAAAAATATTGGAGTTACGCTGTATATTAAACATTTTCGGCTGAAAATAATTAAAAAATTTAAAATCGCCGTAACTTCTCAAATAATAAAGATATCGCAAAAAAGATGATAATTTGTAATCAAAATTTTTGAAAATTTTTTTTTTTAATCTGTTGTACTTAGGCCCATTTAATTGATTAAATGATTGTTTTATCAGTCAAATGTAACTTATATTACCTCATTATACTATGCGGAACTGAATAAAATTGGTGGCAATTTTATAAGATTGGAATTTTTTATCTGGAAATTATCGAAAAATTAAAATCGCTATATCTCCGTAAATAATGAAGATATCGCGGAAAACGACGATAGTCTGGAATCATTAAAATTTCTGAAAATTTTTTTTTTAATCTGTTGTACGAAGGCCTATTTAAAAGATTTAATGATTGTTTTATTAGTCAAATATCATCTATATAACCTTATTATACTATGCGGAACTGAATAAAATTAGTAGCAATGCTATAAGATTAGAATTTTTTATCTAGAAAATATCAAAAACTTAAAATCGCTATATCTCTGTAAATAATGAAGATACGGCGGATGGACGATAATCTGTGATCATTAAAATCTCTGAAAATTATTTCTTTAATCTGTTGTACTAAGGCCTATTTAAAAAATAAAATGATTGTTTTATTAGTCAAATTTCACCTATATTACATTATTATACTATGCGAAACTGAATAAAATTAGTAGCAATGCTATAAGATTGGAATTTTTTATCTAGAAATTATCGAAAATTTAAAATCGTTATATCTCCGTAAATAATGGAGATATCGCAAGAAGGACGATAATCTGTGATCATTCAAATTTCTGAAAATTTTTTTTCTTAATCTGTTGTACTGAGAGCTATTTAATTGATTAAATGATTGTTTTATCAGTCAAATGTAACTTATATTACCTCGTTATACTTTTGCGGAACTCAATAAAATTGGTGGCAATGCTATAAGATTGAAATTTTTAATCTAGAAATTATCGGAAACTTAAAATCACTATATCTCCGTAAATAATGAAGATATCGCAAAAAGGACGATAATCCGTGATCATTAAAATTTCTGAAAATTTTTTTTTTTAATCTGTTGTACTTAGGCCCATTTAATCGATTAAATGATTGTTTTATCAGTCAAATGTAACTTATATTACCTCATTATACTATGCGGAACTGAATAAAATTGGTGGCAATTTTATAAGATTGGAATTTTTTATCTGGAAATTATCGAAAAATTAAAATCGCTATATCTCCGTAAATAATGAAGATATCGCGAAAACGACGATAATCTGGAATCATTAAAATTTCTGAAAATTTTTTTTTTAATCTGTTGTACGAAGGCCTATTTAAAAGATTTAATGATTGTTTTATTAGTCAAACGTTAATTATATTACCTTATTATACTATGCGGAACTGAATAAAATTAGTAGCAATGCTATAAAATTGGAATTTTTTATCTATAAATTATCGAAAACTTAAAATCGCTATATCTCCGTAAATATTGAAGATATCGTAAAAAGGACGATAATCTGTGATCATTAAAATTTCTGAAAATTTTTTTTTCAATCTGTTGTACTGAGAGCTATTTAATTGATTAAATGATTGTTTTATCAGTCAAATGTAACTTATGTTACCTTATTATATTATGCGGAACTGAATAAAATTGGTGGCAATGCTATAAGATTGGAATTTTTTATCTAGAAATTATCGAAAAATTAAAATCGCTATATCTACGTAAATATTGAAGATATCGCGAAAAGGACGATAATCTGTGATCATTAAAATTTCTGAAAATTTTTTTTTCAATCTGTTGTACTGAGAGCTATTTAATTGATTAAATGATTGTTTTATTAGTCAAATGTAACTTATGTTACCTTATTATATTATGCGGAACTGAATAAAATTGGTGGCAATGCTATAAGATTGGAATTTTTTATCTATAAATTATCGAAAAATTAAAATCGCTATATCTCCGTAAATATTGAAGATATCCCGAAAAGGACGATAATCTGTGATCATTAAAATTTCTGAAAAATTTTTTTACAATCCGTGGTACTGAGGCCTATTCAAAGGATTAAATAATTGTTTTATTAGTCAAATATCATCTATATTACCTTATTATACTATGCGGAACTGAATAAAATTAGTAGCAATGCTATAAGATTAGAATTTTTTATCTAGAAATTATCGAAAACTTAAAATCGCTATTTCTCTGTAAATAATGAAGATACGGCGGAAAGGACGATAATCTGTGATCATTAAAATCTCTGAAAATTATTTCTTTAATCTGTTGTACTAAGGCCTATTTAAAAAATAAAATGATTGTTTTATTAGTCAAATTTCACCTATATTACATTATTATACTATGCGAAACTGAATAAAATTAGTAGCAATGCTATAAGATTGGAATTTTTTATCTAGAAATTATCGAAAATTTAAAATCGTTATATCTCCGTAAATAATGGAGATATCGCAAGAAGGACGATAATCTGTGATCATTCAAATTTCTGAAAATTTTTTTTCTTAATCTGTTGTACTGAGAGCTATTTAATTGATTAAATGATTGTTTTATCAGTCAAATGTAACTTATATTACCTCGTTATACTTTTGCGGAACTCAATAAAATTGGTGGCAATGCTATAAGATTGAAATTTTTCATCTAGAAATTATCGAAAACTTAAAATCACTATATCTCCGTAAATAATGAAGATATTCGAAATTATCACGAAAACGACGATAATCTGTAATCATTAAAATTTCTGAAAAATTTTTTTACAATCCGTGGTACTGAGGCCTATTCGAAGGATTAAATGATTGTTTTATTAGTCAAATTTCACCTTGGATTGGAATTTTTTATCTATAGTAATTATCGAAATCTCAAAATCGCTATATCTATGTAAAAAATGATGATATCTTGAAAAGGACGATATTCTGTAATCATTCAATTTAAAAAAAATTTTTGTTAACTATTGGACTTTGTCCATCCCAAACAATGAAATATTTGTTTGTAACTCATCAATATACTATAGATTAGCTCATTATACACCAGTATGAGCATGAAAAAAGTAGTTCGGTTTGCGACCAATTTTGATATAAATATGAAGCGCACGTAATCAATCACTAGCAACGTACGGGACGGAGACAGCACGTACATCGGTGTAAGCGCGAAATAGAAGCTTGCAGGTGGAAAAACTGTGCCGGAGAAAGAGGGAGGAGAAGGAGGAGAAAGCCATTTGTTACCCGGGCGGAAAAGAAAAACCGTGGAGCGTAATAAATAGATTTCGCCAAGTTTTGCGGGTGCAAATAGCCTTGAAATAACAAAAACCGGAGGGAAGACAAACGGGCCCTGGGCAAAGAAAATGCAATCCGTTATGCGCGTGTAGCGATACGAAAAGACGACGTTCGTCATCGGTGGTGTACCAACCTCGCAAGAGAGTCAACGCCGAGGGCGACGATGAGCGAGGCCAGGAGCATGCAGCAGAGGTAGATCCCAGCGATCAGTTGGATCCTCTCCGGTGGCGGTGGCTCGAGGTTTGGATTTTCCTCCGAAGCCGAGGCCACCCCATAAAAGTTAGCTCCACACAGCTCGGCCACCAACGCCAAGCTCCCGTTGATGTTTTCGGCCGTTGCGTTCACCGTTGCTTCCTTTGGCTCCAGGCCGTACGACATAACTACGCACATGTTGGAAAACATGCACCATATTACTTATACAAGACACTTTCATCAGCCCCTAATGTTTTGTTTTTTACTTCCCTTTCGTTACGTAAACGCGAAGCTCTTGGAATAATCATCGATAAATTAATACTGTCTCCTCTCGCGCAGATTTTATCGGAAATGGTTAATTGTACACGCGTTGCAACGAGAAATCAGGATTTTTTTTCCCCCCCCCGGTGTTAAATAAGCAAAGACCCTCGACAGCGGGCGTATAATCTCCCTCCCGGCTCTTTTCTCCCGATGGGTGAATGTCGCGCTGTTTATGGAAATTTCAAGGGCTCCGTCGCGGGGCTATCCTGAATTGATTTGCATTGAAAATGTAGATGGTAATAAAAACAGCGATCGGGGGTATTTAGCAGGTGTACTTATAAAAGTGGGGGTATTTGTAGAAGTACGTCTGACCTGCAGAGGAGATGAGGTTGCCCCAGACCTGGGCCATCTGGTAGAACATGAAAAAGAGCCCGAAGAACCTCGTGACCAGGACGTCAGCGCTGAGCTCGGATATGCTCGCGTAGGCCTCGGACGCGACGGTGAAGTAGGTGCACTGGGCGCACCAGAGTGGCCCGCCCCCAAGTCCAACCGCCAGCCCAGCGGGTATCATCGTGTAGAAGCGCGGCCAGAACTGCGCCGCGATGAAGGGCATGTACGCGACGAACGCCACGGCTATCGTCCACTTGCATCCCAGCCAGCTGCGGCATTGTTGTTTTCACGGGGTTTTCATCATTTTCATTTCTCCCTCTCTGATTGTGCCACCACGCATAACTTTCCGCGTCATTTCGACTAAGCAGGGAGAGGGACTTTTGCTCTGACGCGTATTGGGTCATTCATTGGTTTCCTTCGAGTGTCAATGTGGATTTTGTTTCTCGAACAAATCTGGATTTTATGACAACGCGGGAACAAATGGGAAATCTCCACTCGGGTGATTTGTCCCGGGGGGAGGGAGGGTGTAAGCCGAGTGCAGAATTTCCCAACTACGACTTTGCCTCTCCCCCCGGCTTTAATTTACACAGATTTAAGCGAGAAACAAATTAATGAAAATCCACCTTGGCTCGCGCACAATAGCCTCGTTTGTGAAAACCACTCGGAATCTTCGGAGTCTCTCGAAGTATTTCTATTATGCCTCGAGTGACTCTCTCGAACCAATTTTCCGAAAGAATTAATTTCGAGCCCTCGTGATTTTTTGCTCGTTTTAACGGCGAGCATTGTTGTCTTTTTTTACATTTTTCACGAGTGAGTGATCGATCATTTGCAGGTTGAAAAGCCGATGTAATTATGGAAATGAGCTAACGATCGTACCTGCAACTATTATATAGCAAGCTAATTTAAAAAAATTTTTTTTAATTTCTGTACTGTATCATTCGATAAATTAAAGGCGTGTTCCGTAGTCTGTGGAATAATCAATACCGATGCCAATCATCATGAATACAAGATGTTGCATTTTAATGCTCTTCCGATAAAGTGGGCTAAGGGTAGTTTTAATCAAATGGAAATTTTTAAATTATTTTTAAATACCTCCGCACAACACTTTTAATCATCATAAATTAATAATGAAGTGGCATGGTGTACCCATGGGGTTAATTTAATTTTATGCTCGAAAAATTGTAACTTTTTTTAACTCGCAGAATTTCATAAATAAAAAATCCATGTACTCCAATATACGTAATACATCTAATAAATGATTTATTGACTAGATTTTTACGATTCTTTTTATACCGATCGATTAAAATCATACAGTTAAATTTTCGTCGAGTAAAGTAATGCTATTTATTTTCCGAAACCGAGAGAAAACAGGAATTTGATAGACCTCGCACTTTTTCCTCGGCTATTGTATACGATTGTGCCACCGAGAGTCACGAATTATGCTATGAATTACCTTATAATCAAGACAGGTAGAAAAATATTGCTGAAAATCAAGCTTCCGTAAATAGCAGCCAGAGTAAATGTGCCCAGGGATTGGTCAGCATTGACGGAACTCTGAAGATTGCTCGCTCCCATGAAGGCTGTAAACTGGAGCATGAAGGCGAAGCCAATCATCAGGATGTTTTTCATGATTCTCCATCGTTCGGCTGGTTGAAAATCCGCTACTCGTATTTCCACAAACTTTGGCGACGGCTCCATTTATACTTCTTACTCCTGAAATCTTTGGAGAGGTTTAAAAAAGGGCGTAGTGTGTGTTTTTTATTTGAACGTGCGTTTTTTCAACAATAAATTTTGCTACTCTAGTCTGAGGTTCTAATTGTAAATTGTTGGCCGCAGAAAATAATCTTAAATACCCGATATTCAAGTGGGCACCAATATTCGTGAATTTTAATATAATGTATGAATTTTTACAGTAAGTATATTTGGTGACGTAAGCTCATTCCATTCACTTTTGGGATGATAAATCGAAAATGTTGGCCAAGGATAAATTCTGAGGTTATTAGTGATTGGTAGTGTTTGCCTTTTTTCGAGCTCATATCCTATCGGCTTTTTACTTTCCCGATATTGATGTAACGGGCGGTAAGTCCGTATAAAAAAATATTCAGCTCTCGGTTTGATATTTGATTGGTTAAAAAAAATTTCTCATTGACCTAATTTGTGAAGAAAAAAAAAAAAAAATCCAATTAATTCCATACGCAAATTCTAAAACATTTGCTATTTAAGTGTAAATACCACTTTAGTAATAAAAAAATAAGTTACCATGATGATTTATAATGAATTTGAGAATTAATTCAGTCGAGAAGGGCTAAGAAAAATTAATTGGAAATTTTTTTTTTTTATATCTCTTCTTATCCCTCGCAACATCAACATCGCCAGCTTAACGCTGTGTAAAATTGTTGCCAGTAATATCCGATTCCCATATAGCCGGTAGAAAAAATTTTTTCACGCAAAGTCATTCGATGTATAGCCGAGCTTTGAATACCACTACGGTACGTGGTACGGCGCCCACTGTCATCATGCACGTACGCCCGCGCGCAGCAATCACCCAAGTACTAAAACATTCACACCACAGGATATTACATCAATGGGACTGTGTGTATACAGCGGCTGCGACGGCGCACGCTATACGTATATGTGCAAACACTGATTACCCGATTGCCGCCCTAGGCGTCCGTGACGGAGTATCCTTGAATAAGCGGACCTTTCACGCGCGCCTCAAGCCTGCTTGGGAGCGTCCCACTGCTGGATTAAAAGATTTATCAAGCTAAATAATTAATCGAGATTTTCTCGCGTTGATTAAACAAATTTCTAATTATAACGAGGATTTCATTGGTTATTTTTAACTCCAGTGATGCAAAGCTCTCCTAATAGCGTTACAAGGATGTATTTTGCGTTAAATAAATGAGCGAGCGGTGAAAAGTTGGTTTTTTTTTTTTTGGTTTTTTTTCCACAACGTAAAATATTAATCAAATTGAAGCTTGGTGCGAAAAATAAGGAGAGCAATCCGGCTTACCTTGAAGCTTTACCGGAGACTCCCGGATTCACTGCACATGCATTTTGAAGGATCGCCTGTGAATCACAACAACTCGCTAAATATTCGTTATACAATATGTACTCGATGTTTGCGTTATTTGCTTCCGAATATAATACGCTTTGCTGCTGCGTTACTCTGTTTACTTACGGAACAAACATGTACAAAGTATTTGTTTCAGTGCACGAGTAAGTATCGATTTTGATGTTACGGATTTGAGTGCGCCCGCCCGCAGTATTTTTAAACGCCGAATGAACAAAACCTGGGGGAAAAAAAAATAAATCACCAGATTGATCAACAGTTTGACTTTACGATACGTAGCTGCAAAAGCGTAAATTTCACCTTTTAATAGTGCGTATAGATAAGAGCGAGAAGATTAATGTTTTACTAGGTAACGCACACTGATATATACCGAGATGTCGTAGCCAGACAGTAAAATTTATTCTTTATTGTGTGATTAAAAAAAAAAAACTCCATTACTTTCAGAATTTTCAGTAAATAACGAAAAAGTTCACTTTGAGATCGCGTAATTTAAATAAAGCTAGTTGATCATTAAAATATGATTCACTTTTGTTTTTCCTTACAAGTCCATTAGGTGTAGTTATTGATTGAAGTGTAGTTGTTGCCTTTTTACTCTGCTGCGCTTTTATTTTTATTATTATTTTTTTTTATAGCTCGACACATGAATTTATTTTCCCGTACTTACTGTCTCCGGAATGAATGGAAGATAGGATTAATCATAAGGTTGTATTGTAGAGTTGTAAAACCGTACTCGAGTCAGCTTGGCGAATCAACTATACGACCTTCACGACTTGCGCGGTCTTGTTATCTTAAATACTATGTACATCAAAGATCTCCCATGCACATTTTTTTTTCTAGATTTACATTGGATTTTTTAACCGATAAAAAAAGCAATGTGATAATTTATGTACTGCGGATCACACACTTTCAACGGAAGGCATTGCCAGGTATGTGTCAATTTGAAAATTAATTCATTGAAAGTGTTTGCTCTACCTCGTTGCGTGATGAATATTTTCATCATGCAAATAACCAGGACGCAGTGAAGTGAATATTATCGAGCAAGTGATGTATGTGCCTGCAACCGCATAGTTCAAAAAGTTAACAGTAACTAGGATATAAATTCAAATTACAACTGTTAAATGAGTTTGTGAAACGTTGGAACAAAGGGATTTTATATTGTTTTTAAAACACTGAACGTTAATTTGAAGAGTCAGTTGCGGGAAATTACACTGGGAGCTTTTGATGATAATTGGTAGTGCACGAATGATACGATTTTGAGAAAAGAAGGGCATTAACGTGAGATTATGGACATTACATTTGTGCCACGTGCGCTAAGAGGATTATTACAACTATTAACTCCTATTACTCAAACGATTCACCGCGCAGTCTATAGAAGTTTATATGATCGGATTAATATTGCGATAAAATTACCTGATCGATTTTTTAAAAATCCAAACATGTACTTATTTGTTCGCGTTAAAAATCAAAAAACAGTAAATTAAATTTGTGGCTGCATAGTATCGGTCTTTGGATGAAAATTTAATTTGCGAGCACTGTAGCGAAAATAAAACAGTTACTACAGAGATGACATCGAGACATACAGAAAAATTGAACATTTAACGCGACAAACTCGTCAATTTGCACCTCCATTGTAACAGATTCACGCGGCAGGATAGTTTAAATTGCTAAAAGAAGTAAATACATATAGACTAAACTGAAAAAAACCGAAAACGGTAAAGCAGTGCACGAGAGGTGATGTTTGAGTTGTTAAACGTAACAAATTTTACTTACGTGGGTTGGCGCAGTCTCCGCGTCAAGTGAGCATTACACTGTCCAGTGGTTGATGCTTGTGCTACACCGCAAGCAACGACGGTAGCAGGGCGCTCGGGCAGGAGACACTCGCACGCGATATTTGATCGAGAAAAACCAGCGATACGTTTGCACGCCCGCGACACTTCAATTTCAAACTGAGCAGTATAGGTACGGTCGCGCGTACACACCAACAGACACCTCCTACCATTCCTTCCCGCCGCACTTTCTGTTTTTGTCATCCGGCTATGTATACGCGAGTCCATCTGTGCCCTCTTACGCGCTGCCCACAGCTACGGAGCTTCGAATCACTGCGCCTACGCTTACGCAAATTGCTCCATTATACCCATTTAGCTTTATCGAATTGTTCCCCAAGCAGTGATATTTCACGCGCCGAGGCTGGCTTCCGGCACGTGTTTTTTATAGTACGAATGTAGGTACGCCAAAGAAGCTGAAGAATCGGTACACATCGTAACGAGGAGCGGTATATTTGATCGGTATCGAATCAAGTGGGCCTTATGATGATAGTGAAAAATAAAGACTCGCATAAACCGATTTTTTCTACCATACGATCAATAATCCTGCAATCATTTGCACGAAGGGTTGTTCAATCAATAACTCATATTTATGGTAATGGAAAAATGCTCCTCCCGCATGTAATCAGATGCTGCATACGACCTGGCATATTTCAACGTTGGATACGTATAGCGAGTCAACTGATGAATGAATCGTGGCATGATTTAGTGAGATCAAGCGCGTTCGAGCGGACTTAATCTCAAACGGTCAGCGAGATTTTTATCTCCATCAAATATGGAAAGGTCATTTTTCTTTGTGTATTTGCATACACGCGACACCCGAGCCCAATGAAAATTCAGTGGCACGGCTTTTCAAAACAAATTGCATTATATAATATAAGAAATTGGCGCACCCTTTTGAAAAAATGGCCTTTCGACGTAACGCTATAAACCATTGGGTTATTATTATACTCGTGACTACCCCTCAACATAATTTACGGAGGAAAACCGGTAGCCAAGGGAACAAAAGCATGACGAATGCTCCTATTATTAAAAAATATTGAATCCCCTTGATCACGTCGAGTATACACAATGTATATAATATACTCATCAATCGAGAGGGGAAACGTGATATACACTTGAAACACGTACAACGGGATTAATCACCAATGCCGTGGTAGATTTTTAGCCATCATTCGTTATCTCGACTCCATATTTTCTTGTCCACCCTCGGATGATCCTTATCGATGACGCAACGATCCCATTCTTAATTGCTGCACTTTCAAGGTGAATCCCAGAGATGGTTGATAAATACAACAAAGTAGTTCCCGAGCTCTTAGCTGGTGTCGGAGTAAAGTTTGGCTCGCTCTCATGAGCGCGTGCATAAGTAATGGTATGGAAGGAAGGGTGACCGCGGTGTGGGTAACGAAGCTGGTGCGGGACATGATGAGCCTGGGACACTCGGTGCAGCGAGTCTCGGGGGTAATCTCTGTTTGTTGTCACCGCGAGACGTCACTCTTCCGCAGATCCTTGCCGCAATTCGCAAAGTTCGTCCCAATTATTAAGGTGAAACGAAGTTTGACGCGTATATACATATACATTCAATCTTACATAGTATTGCGGGTAATGGGTAATTGCAAAAGAGTCGGCCGACTATGTGGTACACCAAACTCGAAAATATGCGCCACGCGGCCTTCTTTGATTGCAATTTCCGTAATGATGACGTTAATTCACTTCAAATTATAATCCAAGGTATCATCATCAGGCCAGGCTTTTAATAAGATTGCGGGGCTGCGTCCTCAAACTTTGAAATTTATGGTAATTGTCGGCGTGATTACTGGGCTATCAATTTGAAGTAATAATAATTTAATACTCGAGAGAAAATGCTAACCCGGAACGACTGCGAAATTATTATTATTATTGATAGGGAGCCAGTGGTGGAGCTCGACTGGGCCGCGGGTATGTGCGTCCATACAGTTATACGCGTGAAGGGGATTTCATTAAATTTTGGGGGTACGTAAATTCATCGTGGACCGTTTCCGATAGTTCTGGCGATAAATTACGCCGAGGCGCGACCGAAATTTTGATTGAGACGATAAGCCACGTGCTACCAGCGCATTAGCTCGTTTTCGAAAGCTAATACTCCGAAGATGCGCGGAAGATGAAGGGGTGGAATAGATATATGGGCGAGCTGTGCAAAACCCGGCCCAACTTGCCGCATTACGCCCTCGCACGCGACGTGTGCGCTGCGTGTACGGACAAATGCATCCGGTTAAACTTTGGTAATCACGTGTGCGCGACAGAACTTTATTGAAAAGTTGCAAAAAAAAAAAAAAAAACTTTTCGTGTTTATACTTTCAAAGCTATGCCGTGTACCAGTCTGCCTTTTTTTTCTGCTGTGGCCACCAAGAGAAGCAAAAAACTTTTTCAGCTACATTTTTCCTTTTTTTCAAATATTTACAGACATAAACTCCTAAATTACTCCCATTTTTATTTACTGGCTCGTTAAAAGTATAGGTAAACTAAACATGAGCGCATGAATGGCACGGCTGTTGAAATTGACACGAGGTTTAAAATTTGTACTGTAATTCGTTATTATGACGTTACCCACTTTTTTACAAACTGTTTAATAGTTTTAGTTTTTTTTTTTCATTTCCATACACGTACGATAATTTATTGATACATATTGATATTTAAACATTTATTTCAACTTTTGACTAAACATGATCTCAGATTTTCGTCACCCTTTTGAAGTATAAGAGTTAAAAAAATGTATGTTTTACTGTACAATAAAAATCTTCTTTACTCCCTGTACTTTCAATGTCAAATTTTATTGTTACGAAGAGAGTCTTTGTGTAATTAGTATACTTTTTTTTTTAGTATTTTCGAACTAAAGATCCACTATTTTTCATGCAAAAAATGTACTATTTCTCGGATTTTAGCACAGTGTGCGAGGTACAGTTTGACGGGTCCGTATAGAAGTGTACAAGTGAGAGCACTCGAATTTCAAAAATTTTTACACTGAGAATCAAAAAATACACAATTTGGCCAATCACCACTCGCTTCGTGCAATAGTTGCGTAAATATTTTCATTAAATTCACGAGCATATAACAACCACTGAAAAAAAAAATTAATATATTTCATGGGAACAAAATTCAGAATTGATTTGTAATGATTATTATTTTTAAATTCAAGTCCTACTATTATGAATAATATAAATAAAATTGATAATAGAAGATTTTAGCATGGGATTGTCCAAGTACATAAAGGACGCGTGCAAAGAGAAAATTTCAATTGCAAATGAAGTAAGTTTAATTCATGCTAATAACAAAAGAGAGCACTATCATTTGCATCGTAATAATCCACTTGGAACTTTTTCACGTCTCCCATTAACATTTCCAATTATAAAAAAAAAAGAATTAAAATAAAAAAAACAAATTACTTTTTTTTTTTTGTGTACCTTTTACTCGAGTAAAACCACGCATATTGTGCGTGTGCTTTTCTGCATATTGATGAAGCTCTCGACATGCGTTTCCATCCAATTAAACCGAACAAAACGTTGTTTCCAAAGCGTCGAGTCAAATTAATCGATCAAAGTAAAAATCGTCTCACGACAAGTCGAGGGAGCCAATGAATCAAAACGACAGCCTTCACCCGATCGCTTGTTTTAGAAAAATTTGCGATCGGAGCAAACGTATTTCCTCCATCCAATTATGTTTTTCTGCTCCCAAGTAAAACGCCGAGAGAGGGAGAGAGAGAGAGAAGAGGAGCGGCGGAAGAGAAAAAGTTTGTGGGCTAGTAAATTAGAGGAGGTACGGCAAGAAGAGCGGCAAATGAAAGAAGTACAAAGTTATCGTTTGCCATTAGTTTGTGTGTTGGGCATTGTTTATTTCCCTCTCCTCCTTTCAACAACGGAAAGAAGCTCCGACGTGGACGAAGGGAAAGTGGAATTAAAGGGAAAAACTTGGGAGCAATCTGCATGAACTTTTACACGGCGACTTTTTTTGATTTCGTCTCGCTAAAGGCCCGCGTGAATGTAGGCATTGTCTATAGAGGTATAGGCGTGCTTGAGTCGGACAAGCAAGAAAAATAAGCTGTGGGTGGAAGTAGAAGTGGCGCGCGACAAGGGGCATGAAGAGCATGGGGGGTGGGGGTACGCGCGGTGAATGCCGGTGGTGCGCGCTGGGATCCAGAGGCAGCCGTACAAGTTCAACCCTTCAGTTAAAGCGCGCAGCCACGCTCGAGAGGAGCCTGGCTCTTTTACCCCGTTCGAGTCGCTTATTCGGGACCTTGTACTTTTTTGGCCGACCAACGAGTGGTGGAATTTTTGAAAACGCCAGTACAACTACTGATCGCAACGGTTTTGCGAACATTTTTTTTTTCTTCTTTCTTTCTTTATTTTCAGTAATGTGAAACAACTTTTACCGTTTATGGTCAGCACCGCGCTTTGGTGGATTTTACCGAAGCCAGCCTGCCAGTGTGTTTAAAGGTGTTGTAGCCTAGCGATTTTATCATGTGACGTTGTTTGCCTTTTTTCCTTCTTTGCTGGATGTACGTGCTACTATGGAAATTTTTATTTTTCAAATTGCATGTACATATATATTTTAGTGCATCAATCTGCTTTTTTACCAATCAAGCTTTTTCGTAATTTTTCCACCATGTGCTCTCTCGTTGTAAAATTTATTTAATAATAAATTCTGTATACTTTTTTTTTTTTTTTTTAATTGCACAATCTGTTTAACGTGATGAAATTAAATTTACCTAATTCTCGTTGCTACAATCAATAACTCTATGCTCGTTGATTACAATTGCCGTCTACAATAGACAACGTCACTGTGAGTCACAGTCTGTGACAATAGTACAAGACAATATCATTAGAATTGTTACTGTTCAAATATAGACATTGAAAAGTGTAATTAAAGTACACGTAAACGAATGCAATATCGTAGCTCAGTAATTGCGTTCAAGATTGTAATGTAATTAAAAATACTCCATCGGCATTACAAGGCTCTGTACTGGGATTGAAATAAAAAAAAAAAAAGGAAAAAAACGCGCTTTTCCAGAGCATTATCGAGCATTACTCTATTATAGACGACGGCAAATTGAATTTCCAAAAAGTCTAAATTAATCGACTTACAGGACGAAATCGACGAGGAAATAAGGTCGTGAAAATTTAACCGGAGCTAAAAGCGAAAACAATAGGTAATATACGTATATACACTCTACGTTACGGATAAACGTAACAACGCGCGCTCGCGGGTAAATTTACAATTTTCGCCAAAGTGATTGCTCGAGCGGCATTACTTACCCCTCCCCCCTCCCGTGATACGATCGATAAAACGAAACGAAATAAGCCGTATGTAAGTCGCAATGTCCTTCGATGTAAGCGAGGTAAAAAGTAGCTTAACGAATGGTACGGGACATTCGACAGGGAAAAACATTTTATTGCCTCGTGAGACGTCTTTGCGCCTAGAGGAGTCGTCAGCCCCGGCAGTCGTTACTACGAGCTTTTCATTGTCCTTGCTTTGGTTAACCTGCATGGATTTATGGTAAACGACTTTCCTCCAGCTATACATTCGACTTGGTTTGCCCGGAAAAAGACGCTGACTACGGTTGCAAACTAATGGAGGTTTAAGGGTGGGCGCGCACGCACAAACTCGCGTTTATAAAATATCCCAGGAATTTCTCATTAAATAAGAATCCCACATATATCCGCAATTGCGCTTTATTGCGTTGCGTTTGTTTTCTTTTTTCACTTGATTGTAAGTACTCGGAATTCCGCACGCGACACATGACGCTTCTAACAAAAACCCATTAATTATCAAGTGCCATCATTCGTTTGATTGAAAAGTTCTCATTGGCTCTTGTATTTTTATACCTTTTGATGTTAAAAATCTATTGTATGTTGGACTAAAAAAAAATTTATTGAGGAAATTACAATTTTTAAAAGCAGAGGTGCAGGTCTTCAAAATTTCACAAGGTTATTTTTGACGAATTTTATAACTTGGCAGAGAAATATATTATGAACCGAAAAATAATTGTTTTATTTGAGTATTAATTTTACTCTTGAAAAAAAAAAAAAAAATTTCTTGATTGATTAAGACGTAAAATCTTATGAACAAATGGAATTGACATTTGAGTTAATTATGAGAACAAAAGAACTACTTTGAATTAAATTGATTTAAGTAAGTATACAACTCTAAAACTGGAAGCTTATACGAGAGGATTTTTGTTCGTTACGTCTTGTCCTTCGCAATTATAAATAGTAATTATTCTTCGTGACAGTCAAGCGAAAAAGTCGTAACTCGAAGGTACACAATTTACGTTTTAATACAGCGTAAGCTGTCTTTGCCTCTTTGTGTACGTTTAATAAAGCTTTTATAATAACACTGCGCTCAAACTGCTGATGATTAAAAGGGTCGCAAATTTAACATTTGTCGGACTTGAGATCAAAATTTTTGTGCATTTCGAGTGTATCTTGTAATAGAAAAGCTAAAATTTCGATCAAGGATAAATAAGAGGAAGTGTATGTAGGTATACGTTTGATCTCAAAACAAATTTTTCTCAAACGCTTCGAATGTAGATTGCAAATAGCGTATTGATAGAAAGGAAATAAAAGTATAGCAAATGTATTATTTCCGTCTAGATACGAATATTGCGGATCAAATGGATATTGTTATACCCACTTATCTCTCGAAAGTCTTGAATAAAAAATGAATGAAAAACTTGAATTATTCGTGTATATTTGATTTATTTGAATAAGAAAATTTAATTGAGTAAATGTTGTTTTACCGTGACGTATATTGAAACAATTGGGCTAAATTAAACAACGAATTTTATAAATTAATGCAATGTCATAAATCTCAGACGTCTAAAAGTAAAAAAAAAAAAAAAAAAATCTTTGACAGTTCCACACAATTGAGTGACTCTTTCCAGATGCTTGTAGCGGAAAATCAGGTCAGCCGATGATTTCGTAATTTCAGGGGAGAAAATTAATTAGCAGCTCGCGTATAAAATTGAAAGACAAAAATAACCTTTTGAAATAAAAGTAATTTAAGTTTATGAAATTAAAAAAATTGAGGACAATACGTAAGTGTAGTGTCTCAGTATACGCGAGCGTGCAACAATGTAAGAGAGCGCCGTAGTTACTTTCGCGGCATTATTGCCGAGCTCGAGATGGAATTTTTTGATACTCCTTTCTCTCCAAGTTAAAAGTGCAGGCATGTCTCGCCGGTAAAATTTAAAAAGGAGCCTTTCACCCAAAGTTTTTAAATTCTTTGTACTCCAGCGCTTCCGATCCCTCGCTATAAAAATTCATTTCATCAAAAAGACGGTCTTGAATACTCTCGTCAACCTGCATATATTCATACTTACAGACATAACGTCGAAAATTAAACGTCCGATCCAAAAGTAATATAAAAAAACACGCCTACGTATAGCTAACTTTATCGGTGGATTTGGTCCATTTACGTATATAAATTTCGCTGCGCGTAAAGTAACTCGCAACGAGATACATCAGATGCCACCGGAATGACAATTGATAAAAGTACCAGGCGGAGTTAAACTCTCCATTGTCGCCCGATGAATCGCGCAAAGAGCCTCGGGTTGGATTTAACTTTAGCGCCTCGGCTCACCGAACTACCCCGACATAAAACCAGATTATTGCCGGACGTAAACGAAGCTGTGACTCCGGACCACCGCTTGATACGTAGCTGATCGCCGAGGGCCGTTGACTGGTGACTCCTACGGCGACCCTGGCCGAGCGCGGAAACGCGGGATCAGTGCGAAGCTCGTATAAACGCCGATTTCTTTCCAACACCTGGTAACGTAATTAACCAGCCACGGTGTAGATGATCCACTTCGTGATGAGAATCATCTTGGTTTATTTGATTAACGCGTAAATTCAATTGCAACGTTTGCGAAAAATACACGATTTACCAGCGACTCGAGTGCTCGTTCTTTAGTATGCAGCAAAACGCGTGTAGGTGCAGAAAGCCGAGTAAGCCACGAAAGGCTATTGTCGCGGCTCGAAAATTCAGAGTCGCGAGCAAGGGAAGAAAGGTCAGTGTAGCGCCACGTAGAGGAAAATAATGAGCAAGCATGGGAAGGGAAGTATAATAGCGTCGGCGGCGGGGGTAAAAATTTTTACACGCTCCTTGCATCTGGGTCACCTAGGTCCTGCCTCTTTTCGAGCTCTCCCCCTCTCTCTCATTCGCATACAAGAGCACTAGAGTCGCGTGCACAAAAAAAACGTCATTCCTCTTTACCGCTTCTCGACTCCGAACGTCTTTGTGCGCGTCTCCACCACCAGAGCCGGGTGCCAGTGTGGGCATTTTAACGAAGCCTGTTTGCCCTCACAACTGTATCCCCCCACATGTAGGTATATGTGTAATGGGGCAGTGATATCTGATCTACACACGCGTGGATCAGGTCTGTAATTGCTAAAACAGCCGGACGAGCGGGGCCAGATATAATGGCAGGTGAAATCAAAAAGGTACGCGTATTTACGCCACGGGGGGTCGCACAGGAGCCGAGTTAATTTTCAGGGCGAAATCGGACGGGTTATCTAATATACAGGGGAGTCCTGTATCAAAAGTACACGCGCGCACAAGTACCTGCCTCCTTTCGGGAAATCTAATAAGCCGCCACGGCTTGCGCATAGGTGGGGTACACAGAGCACCAGGGCGCGTAATTACGGCAAGAAGAAATATGCTCGCCTAATGGGGGCTTCTCGAGATTTATGAATACATTAGGTTGTAATACGCGAGCCTTGCGGACGGAAATTTCGAGGCGTATTTGATTTATTTGCCGGAGTATAACAGAGAGAAATAGAAGAGTGGATGTATAAGGACGAGTATACGTGGGAGACACCCTGAATAATCTACAGGAGCCTCGGGAAGGGTATACATAGTCGAGGGAAGCAAGTCGATCGGGAGCTGCTTATCGAACAGCCCCGCCGCTGAAGTAAGTATTTATCAACAGCCGGGACACAGCAAAGGGGGGGGGGGCTCCACCATTTTTCCTCCTCTCGTCGACGCTCGACCAGAAATCCATTTCCCGTCGGCCGGCAGCCCGATGCGATTTATCGCCGAGGCGTGCCGGGCGCAAAAAAACTCGCGCCAACCGCCAATTAATACACGTTTGCCGAGAGACGACCACTCGATACTATGGCCGCTGGTACGTTTATTATACACTGGTATATATATACACCTACCCTCGGCGCACCGGATGGGGATCACGTGTGTTTCGAGTGTAGGTAGCCAAGTAGCCTCGGGACGTGCTGTACTCCCCTTTAGCCACGGACGTGCGGTGCTTTCGTTAAATTTTTACCCGCCCGACGCCGCTGATGCTTCCTCCATCGGATAAATTGTTTTCGCCCGATGCTCGGGGCTGTTCGAGATGGCGCCGAAAAGTGATGTCGGACGCTGAACTCGAGCGAAACGATTCCCCCCTTCGAGTAACTCTTCCGCTTTATCGGTTCGGAGAGGAGGAACGGCAATAATTGTCGGACGACAATCGCGGCTTGGCCATTTGAATTCTGGAGGAAAAGAAACTGGTGAGCGGAAGAAAACGCGTGGCAAGCGCACTGGAACAGAAGGTGTACTTACGCAATGACTGGTGTCGGCTGTAGGAGGAACAGGGGGGTTTTTATGTAGGTTTTTAAATGTTGCGAAGCGACGATGTTTACGCAACGTGCTCGATGAATTCGATACAAGTAATGACGTTGTCTAACTCTATTTATTGGATGAAAAAAATAACAATTTCATCCAAGTAATCAAGAAACGTCTCATTGATCATTAAAACTCGTACCTATAAAGCACGGCATAAAGTGAAAGAAAATATCGGCAAATTACATGTTAAAGGGGGTCTACTTGATTTAGCAGGAAAAGAGGAAGACAGTTCAAATCTTTTGTTGTAAAAATGGCATATTATTTATGAAAAAAAAACCTTTGTTTTATAGCTTTTAGCGCATCTCCAGCTTCAAACTTCATTTCGAAAGTTATTGGCGCTACGAATTTTTTCATGTACACGGCAGGTTGTCATCTACTGTAGAGGAATGCAGTTTGAAGCCGAGTCAAGGTTTTAAATTTAAAAATGGAGTTTAATATACTCATTCGCTATGCGTTATAGTGCAGATCAAGGTTGGCGCGGAAGCTTGTTGCTGCGCGTTTTATTGCAACTTTATCCCTTATTGCTCGAAAAAAAAAAAAAAAAAAAAAAATTGATGATTCGCGATAAATATTTGCCAATAACTTTCGAAAAAAAGTACATACCTCGTCGCCCGGGAAGAAGAAGGGGTCAATAAATTCGGCTTTGCGATATTTAACTGCGCACTATAAAGGGGATCAAGTTGATTTAGCAGGCGAAGTAGAGTCATCTCGGATATTTGAGCGAACGGTGTTATCGCCTTGAACGAGTGAATTTAAAAACATGCAGTAAAAGTATGACAAGCTGCTTCAGGGTTATTTCCCCGAGATAATAAACTCCTCGAGGAGCCGCGACAAACATTAGTCACACGCAGCTTTTGGCACTCGATCAACTCCCCGTGAAAGCTCATGAGATTCGACTAATGTTTTTTTTTTCTCGCAAAAAAAAAGTCCCTCGCGCTTCGAACGATCTTTTCCTCTTTAATTTGCTCATCGCGCGTGATACAGTGATACCTTTGTAGAGCCGAATTCCGTCCTGTTTTCTCCCAAAGATCCGAATCGATCCCTATTCACGTGGCGGAGCCTAACTTGTCTAGTTCCTCTTCCGCCGAGACTCTCCTTATCACCCGTTCGCGGAGGCTGCTGATCTCGGCGCTGCTCCTCTTTCTTTTCTCCCGAATTTTTTCGTAGAGAAAGCCGCGGAGACAAATTCCGACCGACGAAAATTTTTAAAAATTACGACGGCGATTACACTGCTACTCTCGAGCATCGACCCACAACTTTTTGTATGCACCATGGCGTACCAATACGTGCTCATGTACTTTCAGCATAAATAACATAAGCTCGTACAACTTGTATCCAGCAGCTCATCAAAAGCGTGCTCGGTCAACTCGCCCTCCTGTTTGCATATCATTCCTCCCACCCTTCCATCCTATGGTTTCTTCATCTTGCGCGTAAATATTATATACACATAATTTCTCACCTCCCTGCACGCACGGCTAACAATTTAAACCCGAAATAATGGCACGAAAAAGCCCTCGGTTGAATTTACCGTCCCTTTGGGGGGCAAAAAACAATAAGCTCCGATACCTAGTGCGCGAAAGTAAATGATTTGCAGGGAACAACGGGGACCCGCGTGTCCGCGAGCTGCAGCCCACCTTGGGGCAAGAAGAAGAAGAGAGCCCGTGGCGTTATATATATACACGTGACGCGGTCCTTCGGGGGCCATAATTCACGGGAGATGGAATGAAAGATGGCCGTGGCCGTGACAAACGAGCTCGGAATGAAATCTCCAAGTGGCTGAAATCTGGCAGTCGCGCCAAGGGGGGAGGGGAAAAAAACACACACACACACCACGAGCAGTAGCACCGGGGGATGGGGGTTTCCGCTCCGGTGACGGCGCAACAATTGCCGCGAGCGTAGCACAGCAGTTTTGCAAATGCTCGGGCTGTTATAATACGTATACGTGGCCGCGAGGGGAGCGTACCAAGTTAGCGGAACGCAAAAGTGTCGCACCACCACGGGTCATCTCGAAGGACCGCGCTCCTTGTATTTATTTAGCCGACTTGGTTGATTTTTTGCCTCTAAGTAGGTACGTTACACGTATAATGGGTACAGGGTGGTGGAAAACAAGCTAGAGCTGAGTAGTTTATTGCGTTTTGTTTCCCACTCCAACTCTTTTTTTTTTTTTTTTTTTTTTTTTCTACGACATTCGAGCACAGCACGGGATTTTCCATTTGAATATGTAAAATGACGAAAAGTTCGAGGGGTAAGGGGTTAAAACAATTCGTATGCGCATACCTGCACATGCAACTTTCACCGGTGAATCCATTCTAATATTCATAATTTTACCCTCCCTCGGCGGTACTATACCTGCGTTCCGGCCTCTACAGTCCGTGATTAAAAGTACCATTTTTTTTTTTTTTTTTTTTTTTTNTTTTTTTTTTTTTTTTTTTTTTTTTTTTTTTTTTTTTTTTTTTTTTTTTTCATGCGAAACGGAAACGACTCGCGTTGTAATGTGCACCTGGTCAAAGTGAGCGCGAGGCGGTTCTTTTGCTCTCACCTTAAGTTTATTAACGTTTGGAAAATCCCATCTTTGTCGTTTAAAGCCGGTGCGGGGAGGCGCTCAAAGAAAAGTACACTATTGTAGAGTCAAAAGGGTCCGTTGAGCCGGACTTTACGTATGCACTTTTGTCGTTGTGTTTGCAGGGTAATGGGACGCGAGTGGAAAATAAAAAGAAAGAATTAATTAAAGTCCCGAGAAATGTAGGTAGGTAATGAGAAAAATAAATCATGAATTTTCATTACTGGTTATGAGTTGCTAATTTGTTGATATCGTTTTGTAATCAACTTAAAATAGTAATTAATGTTGACAGTCACGGGACACCGGCACTAGGTATGCATTCATCCAAGGGCAGCTCGCTGGGAAAAAACCGTAATCAGGTTTATATACGCACTTGCGGCTAAAATTTCCAAATACTTTGCGTGTACGATTGTGGGTCCAATTAAAACAAGCAATCTCGGATCATCGGTGAAACTTTAACGTGAAGGCAAAATGATATCCCGAGAGAGTTGCGATCTCCTGCGAGACGCAAACTTTGCGAGTTGTATAAAAGTTCGAGCGGGTGTATATACGTATATGGAGTTCACAGATTCTTCGGAGTCGGATGGAAAATGTTTTCTCGGCGCATCAGTCGGACGGACGTGTATCGAGTCTATATATATACGATACTTTTAAGAACTTGTTTTAGCTCTTTTATCGAATATCGAATCCATACAGTATGACAATTAAAAATAATGACCAATCCGTAAACTTTTTCAATTTTTTTTACAGTATAACTTTTTACTAGAAGTGTAATGTATTATTTATGCCAAAGACATTTTTTTTTTATTATTACTACTCACAGTACGGTGCTTAATACAAAATTTTCCAGCCAAAATAATGCACTTTAATTTGAGAGAAAAAAAAATGTTTCCTTTCGGAGCACTTAAAAATCATCAGCATAAAATAATTGTGCCCATACGTGCCATCGAGGAAAAAGTGAATTCAGACCAACGGCATCACCCGCGTGATCCTATCGACAAAACTCAACCCCATATGCCACGAAATTACAGCTCGCCGAAAATCAAAATCATTAACTAAACGATTCCTCCTCGAGCCTTCTGGCGTTATAAGCCGAAAACCCATCCCTGATACTACGCGTACATATAGGTACATGCACCTGTAACAAGATGCACATCGTCCCTATATTGCAATGACAAAGAATCATCGACAACGACGTCACCTCGTATACCTGCCGCATATATATATAAATACGTAATTTTCATCGGCCGTAGAAGACCGTGCTTATTATCGTTCCAGCTCGTACAGGTGCTGCGCGCATATACGCACGACTTGGCATTCGGTAAGATAGGCGCTCGCCGTACGCGTATGTACATATACGTAATAGCTCGAGGGCACGGTACAGGTATACGGATGATGCGAGCGGCACACGCGCGCGCCCACATTAGAAAGCTTTATTGCGAATTACCGGGTCGTAATAACAAGCCGCCCGAGCGGATAATGCCTTGTACGATTCAGTTGTACGCAAACACTGGCACAAAGCCTTTTAGATGTATATATATGGGAGTTGTTGTCGGCACGCGAAATATTTACACGAGCAGCCGTTCCGTAATCGGTTGAGTTGTTGCTGTAGTGTTGCGTTGTACTTTTGAAAAAAAAAAAAAAAAAAAAAAAAATAACGCTTGGTCGATGATTCACGAGTCAAATATATAACCGGGGGAGCACCCGAAAATCCACGCGAATATTTAAGCTTCGCTATTTACGGTCCCGGGTTTCAAGTTTTTCGACCGAGGTCTCGCGGCCTTTAAACAGTTTAACCTTTCCTCGCTCGACTCGCTTCGGAAGCGCCCTCCCGACTTTGGCAAAGTTTAGCCCCCCTCCAACTCTATCTCTTTGTCGGTGGAAAAAGTGAAAAAAAATCCACCCAACGGTGCTCCAAAGTTGTGCTGGCGGGGACAAAGATTCCCACTCTGGGGCCGATACAGCGCTCGCGAATCTGCATAATTTCATTACAGCTCCCATAAACCGATGGGTAGGTATAATACTCTCCAAACTCCGACTCTATTGCCACTGTGTACACCCATTCGAATCTGATCGCAACGTGCCAAACTTACTCCGATAGTGTGTGTTCTCCCGTGGACGAATGGACGTTTGTTTATTTTTTCTTTTTGGTAAATTTAATTGGTCGGTTTATCATGCAACGAGTAGCTGGATAGTTATGTGCTCTACCAATCAAATCTCGTTGGAGCTGGAAAAAAAAGATCCGTTACCTCCGAAGGTGGGTTAAATTTACACGGAGTTGGGTAGTTTTTTTTTTCGGGGGAACCAGAGAAGAGCTTTTTGTTTGCCTAATGTATGCTTTTTTTAGCTGTCATCGGAATTTTAAAAGAAAGTTGTAACTTTTGCCCGAAGAGTCGGTTAAGCGTAGCAAGATAAACTTTGATTAAAAATTTGTTGAGTCGAGGAAAAAAAGGGTACTTAATAAAAGTTCGTGGAACGAGGGTGCGCCGAGTTGTGGAAATAGTTAAAATTTCAAGGTGCCAACGATCGTTTTGCAAACAACCGAATCGATGGCTTGTCAATTATTTCACCACTTGTCTGTTAAATCTATATGGTAAATCCCGAGTCGAGTTGACAATGTCGAAAATTTCCAAATCCCGACAGTATAAATATCGCGTGTACATTCGACCGAGACATTATTTTTCGACTCAACGAGTCCCGAAGTGCAGTCCCGTCCCACGTGTGTGTTCTATTTTACATTTTCCACGGTTCGTTTAAGCCCTCGTGGGAAAAGTTACGATCGAAGAGGGACGTTTTTCCTCGAAATTTCAATAAAAAGCCCAAAATCTTTCGCAACTTTTAATGAAACACCCGAGTGATGTGCTGTAAAAAAAAAAAAAAAAAACTTTTTTTCTTCTTCCTTCGACGATACAGACCAGGTTCAGGGGGGGTAGGTAACCGCGAAATAGATAAAAAAGTTTCCCAAGTCGCATTATTACGGGTGGAAAAATGATGTTACGACGTCTCGAGGGCGCAACGAAGGATATATACATATATATATATATATAAAACCCATGCTCCCGAAGGACACGTCATTTATTCCAACTAGCGAGTAGTACATGCTCTCCCGCGTGTGCTCGTATAGGGTATCGCGGAGGGCGCGAGCAAACGGCATATTGGGATTTCTCTCAGGCACCGGCGCATCTTGCGAATTCTCGCAGCGTCTTTGCCGTCTGGGGGTCAGAGGGTCTGGAATTGCACATCTAATCCACCCGCAGAGCACCACTACCAGCAAGTGCACGCAGCTTGAATTTAAAAAAAAAAAAAAAAAAAAAACCGAGCTCCCTCCTCTCTCTCTCTCTCTCTGTTTGTACGCACTTTGTCGCGAGGCGCAGGGTTAATTTTGACCTTTGAGCGTGCGTGCTCGGCGCATTTTCGATGGAGGTATAATTCCCCGTCATTTTCGAGCGTGAAATTGCAAAAAGGAGGGAGCCGTGAAACGCATCCTCCCGAGGAAGTCTTTTCAACCGAGTTTTTTATTCCCTTTCTCCTCCTCCGGTCCGCGTGAAATTTTAATAGAGTCCCCCTGCCACCCGGAGTTACGTGCGAGCACTGCCAACTCCTTTCAACCCGGGGACTTTTTAAAAATCACTATTAAACGTCTACGTTGCCCCCTTTTTTTTTCCTCCCCCACTACACGAATATACGCGAGAGTACGCACACAATCGACGAGACGTCGCATTCGAAAATTCTCATCGAAGCGTTGAGAAATTGGAAAAAAAAAACATCGGCGCATAAATCAGGTGCGCGTATGCAGGAGCGCCATGCATTTCGAGGTAAAAATCGAAATCGAGCACGTCCTCGCGAGTTCCAAATATTATTGGTTTACGAGGAGTGGGGATCACACGCCCATACCCCAATGTATATATATACACACAGTGGGGGACCGCGCAACAATCGAGTAGTCTTTTGTCAAGTATCAGTAGCCGGGCCATCAGAATTGCAAATTGGACCAACAACAGGACCAACTCGAGGAGGAGGAGGAGGGTATATTATCCGCGGGCCAACCTGTTTGCCAAGTGGCCGAATGATTCACACAACGTGGCTCGCTGCTCTGCACACCGGGTGTATAGTTTCGTTGGCAAACTAGCCACCAACTAACAATATTTCGTTGCTCCTGAAACCACAAACACGCTCGGCTGCTCCTTCGCTAGGGATGTGCGTATATATATATAAATATATACTTTGGTGTGTTTGTGTGCAGGGAGTACCTATCAAGTAAGCCGGAGGAGAAAAGCCTCGGATAGGTCGGACCGCTAGCTCGCATTAATTAGGAACTCGGGGTCCAAAGTTGCAAGGGACGCGCGCGCTTATGTGCGCACGTAGTCCCGCGTCGAACAGCTTTTACACTTTTTTTTTTTCACTTGATGAATCGGTGGGGAGAATTTCATAGATAGAGACATTTTTATCGAGTCGAATTTTGGGGTGATTTTTTGCGTGCCATTTCAGCTCGAATCTCTTTTTTCCGAGCGCACTTTTCGGGAGAAACTCGGTACTTTTGTCCAAACGACCCAGGCAGATATCCACCGTAGTCAAACTTTTACGACCCAAAGAAAGGCGAGTCACGCTCTTTTAACCACAAACAAAAAAAAAACAAAAAAAAAAAAAAACGAGGTTGCGGTCGAAATATTTCTGCTCGAGGAAAAACGCCGCGCGGCCGCGAGTAAACAGTAAGCAGCGAAGAGTAAGCCGATAAGTCGCCTCATCCTTTGCGCATATACAGCCGCCCTTACCCCTTCTCGTTCCATTGCAAGGAGGTATGTATACAGGGGAGACAACGCGCGAATCATCCGAAGCGACGGTAAGTGGCGGACTCGGGGGATTTATTCAAATGTTATTCATTCCCGGGATAGGAGCGGGTCGAAAGCCGCGCTTCGACAAATTCGGAACTTTTGCGCGCAAGGGGTAAGTACAAGCGGAGGTATCGGGAGTTGTGAGTTTGACTGGTTTTTTGGGTCGGTTGAATGGAAAAAAAAAAAAAAAAAACTATTTTCGACGAGAAACAATCGAGCGCGTCCGTCACGGACACCCGACGGGAGCAAACGCACCTGCAAATAGACTCGTTTCCACTGCGGCAACAACACAGGAAGGGGAGATTGGTATACGCGCCGCGAGAGTTGCACACATATATAATACATACACCCAGTGGGCACCGCGCGTAGCTCGTTACACGATCGGCGTATACATAATCTGCACACACAACACGAAAGGGACGTATGCAAGCGAGATTGCATCTCCGCAGACGCACCCGAGCACAATCAGCTTGTTGATATTCGCGATGTTATTGCTACGGAGTGCATCGGGCGATTGTAATAACACGCGCTCGGCTTTTTTCATTTCATCTCTCCCGCCGCGTCAAAACGTGCATAGACTTGCGGGACGGATTTTTCCGACTACAGTTGGACAACTCGCGGACTATCGCACGCGCAAACAGGTGTACCGGGCTGTTAACGGTATACAGTTACCGAGGCACACGAGCTTTAGGCGAAGGTTGCCTTTGGCGCGGCGTGTACATATACATACAACTTACCCGCGGGAAGTTTGTGCGAGCGCTCGAGGGCCCTGTTAAACCGCCCTTTGCCCGCTTTGGATATGTATATACATATATATATATTTACAAGAGCACTTTGCCTCCTCGACGTCGTCTAACAAATAAACGGCACTGAAACGTCGATTCGCGGCAAAGCTGCTCTCCTGTACACATTATACGCACCCGTGTGATGTACAGCACTGCGCGTTGTATACTGTTGTAAAACGCGGAGCGATTTCGAGGGCTTCCAGAGGCTGATTTGTATCGACACGCGGGAAACACCGGTATATACATCGGGGTTGCCGGGGTGTTTTTAATCCATCCGCCTCGCCCGCAAATTACGGTAATGGACCCCTGTTGCGGGGTTAACTCTAAAGCCATGCAGAAAAAAAAGACATCGCGATTGTATCACTGAAATCCAGATATATCCTGCAATAACCTTTGAAGTAGCGGACTTTCAAGCGGAATATATATGTATATACATGTCAAGTTTTCGGGTTCACCCGGACTTTGGTGGAAGCTCGCGATCGAACAGTATAGGCAGAGGTCCAAAGGGAACAAAGAGGACGAGATGCGATACGGCTTTTTGTTCTTTTTGCTTACTATTATTATTTTCTTTTTCTTGAATGTAACTTGTGACAAAAGACAGAGGAGGGGAGGCCGATGGTAAAAACTTCAAAGGTCCACATCCAATGTATGACAGAGAGAGAGAGAGAGAAAGGGTGAGGGCAACGGACAATGATACCGGCCGTCTTCTGTTTCAGCGATGCTGCCAGACAACAAGGGCCGATGATACGGCTGTGCTCGAGGCTGGCCTTGATGGCCCTTTGGAGTGCCGCGCTCGCCGAACCCCCTTCCAAATTGCCCTCCCCGGCAATCACCGGCCTACGGACGACAACATTGGCCGCATCAAAGGAGGGAAATGAGCTGAAATTACCGTCGTTTGTTGAAGATCGGAGCACACCCTCCCTGGGAGTAACGACTCCGGGCTCCTCGGCTGCAGCTGGCGTTCTCCTTGCGAATGGTAAATTCGATCGAGAATCCAGTGCCGTTAATTGGGAAGCCAGCGAGGGCCGTCGGCCCCTTATTCTCCTCGGAGAGCCGTCCCTCGGGAGCATAATAGGGGACTCGGCCGTGGCAGCAACAGCGGGAGCGCCAACCGCGTCGATAGAGCTCGTAAACAACGAGCCGCCAGAGGAGGCATCTCCGGACTCGGGGCGTATCGATTTTCCGGAGGGTAGTAGCTCCTCGCTGGCGCCTCTGGATTATCACGCCGAGTTGGCTACCAAAGACGGGGGAACAATGCCGCCTGACAAGGAGGAGGAGGTGATGCTCTTGCCCCGCGAGCAGCCAGCCAAGCCGACCTCGGAGCTGTGGCCGGTCAAGCACAGCTCAGTGGTCGAGGGCGAGCTCGTCCTGGGTGGCCTGATGATGGTGCACGAGCGCGAGGACTCGGTTACGTGTGGGCCCGTCATGCCCCAGGGGGGCATACAGGCCCTCGAGGCGATGCTGTACAGCCTTGACAAGCTCAACGCGATGCAACTCGTGCCGGGCGTCAAGATTGGAGCTCACATACTCGACGACTGCGACAAGGACACCTACGGCCTCGAGATGGCAGTGGACTTCATCAAGGGTGAGTTTTTTGGAACCAGTTTTATACAAATTTATTCATTCGTTTATAAATACTTGCGGTGGGGGATACAGGCTTTCACACGTTACTTATCAAATTAAGCAAAATCAGTAGTACCAGGTCGGTTTGGTCAGACCATGTCCCTCTTGTGTTTCCCCTAGTAATTTTGCAAAGCTCCATTATATGCACGTCTCATCTTTACAGAATTTTTGTGGAATACACGTAACATTTTACGTTCATAAAAATAAAATAAAATTAAAAGATGGACATCGAATTTTATGCCCTGGAAAATGAGAGCTTTAGCTCGTTTTAACCGAGTTAAGTCATATTAACTCACATTTTGATAAAAGCCCTTTGAAATTAGGACAATTGGCAGTGATGCAACTTAATTTTTAATCACCCTACTCGAAGAGCTTACCCCCCAATTTTTTTTCCGCTTCTCGTGCTGTTTAAAATTCAAACGGAGACACCTCATTCCCAGGCCCCCCTTGGCTTTATCGAGTCGAGCGAAACTCTTCGCAAAGCTACGTAATTTCTCTTCGCTAATAATTTCCCGAAACGTGAGAATTGAAGTACAGCCTCCACCCATCTCTACATGTAACATCACCGGAATGACAATGGATGCCGAGTCTCGCGCGTTCATCATTAGCATAGAATGTAAAGCGGGCGTGGCAGAGTGAGAACCCACGACGCTTCCTCAACTCTGACAATGCACCCCATCGCGTATCGAGGGCTACTGGTAATCGTGTTGACTTTGAAAACTTACGGTTGTAACATCTCCGTCTAAAAATTAGTTGACGCGCCCACGGGAAACCTTGGCTTTGCGGACTCAACACCCGCAGCGTGTAAAATTTTCAGCCAGTAGCGAAGACTCGCGCCAGATGTCCAACAATTAGCTCATTCAAACGGCTCAGGTGCACCCACAGCCCAGGGGCGTGTATAATAAATGGAGGTGCAGCTACATGCGCGTGGTCATGGGGCTGCAATAATTCATACGGCTGCAGCACGCGGTGCGTATATATACTTACACCAACTGGGTAAGTTCTCAGTCGCCGCACCTCTTGCGTATACGCGTATCTTCTTGGAGATTCGGGTAAATCAAGCCCCTCCCTGTTTCTTTCGCTCGCGCACCCGGCGCCTGGGACTCTTAATTTTGTCGGCATATACACATATCGGCCGAGTAGCCTCGCTCTTTCTGTGCAAACTTACGATTTACCCTCACCCAATCACGCTCTCCGGGTGCATTTTCACTCGTAAGCTTTTGAAAAATATACCACCAACAACCTCGAATGTGTAAAACATATGGGATACGTGTTTGGTCCTTCTTTGCGAGAACAATAATATGCCAAGGTAGAACTGTGGAAACAGTTAAAATACACAATTTACCTGACGCGTCGAAAGTACATAATAAACCCGAGACCCTTTGCCGTAGAAATCTGATTCCAAGCCATGCCGTAGGGAATCTACATTTATTTTTAACAATTGCTGACGAAGGAAATTAGCGAGTCCGTGGTCTTTCTCCCCCTTTAAGCTTGCGTGCCGAAGCACCGGGTAGCAGACAGCCATTCATCGTGCAACAAGAGCGCAGTGGGGCGTACAATTATTTTCAAAATCCCGGTTTAATTATCATCCTGTCGTGTAACGGCGAGTTTACATCCTGTTGCAGCGATGCTCCGGTTAAATGCGAACAATTTCGAGTAGCTGCACCCGCGCGCATATACACGAGTGCTAGAGGGGGGGAAAAAAAAAAATCGGTAACAAGCTGAGCTTCGTCGCTTTTCGATATTTCCACGTTCTATTTGATACAACCATGAAGCGAATACAGGGCGACGCACCACCATTATAACGAGCGTCTCGCGCAACTAAAGCGCCTTTTCCCCTCGGCTGCATCATGCCGCAGCTTAATTTACTTACGCGTGACAAGTTCCCGCTGCCTTTTCTTTTCGGGATCCTTATTGTTCGTCCCCCCCTTCCACCGTCGCGTTAATTCCATTTCCGCCGGAACGATTCAGCCTCGAGCTCGAGCGCTCAAAGTTTCCCGGCAGTAGGAGTATATAGCTCCCTGCCAGCTTGTATACTTAAAATCGAATATTATCGAGAGCCTCTCGCACCCTCCCGCCCTTATCTTATCGCGCGGCGCTCGATCCCCCTCTAAATTGGCAATCCTCGGAGCAAGCCTTGAGGGAGACGGCTTTCTGCGAGCTGTGTAACTGAGCAGCGACGAGCTTACCCTCCCGCATCACCACTCGCTCCAACGGCAGAGCTGACGATCGCGGGGAAGACAAAAAAAAAAAACAAAGATTTCGCAACCAATAATATATCGGGAGTTTACAGTGCTTGGGTTTGTTGGACTAGCTTTCCCGTTCGTTAAACTCGAAACAAGGGGCAAAACGTGTCAACAAGAGACGCGCGACCGTTGTATGGTATTATCCTCCTTCTTTATTTCCCCGTCTTCCCCCGGCAGCTAAATTAATTTAGAGGTTTACGTGCAGTGGCACGCGCTCGTGGAGAAAGCGATACGCACAATGTACGGGAGCTTACCGGGGTATACGAGTGGAGCTTTCATTCATCGTCCGCGTGCCTTCCGTTTGACTCGGGGCAAGAGGAGCTTTCGATGGCAAATCCCCCCCCCCCACCTCCCACCACCCTTTCTACGCGACAGTGGGGGGTTCCGGTGTACGGCCAGTGGGGCACGTTCTCGACTTTTGTGCGAATCTATGCGCGTCCGATCTTTTGGTCCCATACACCATCTCTTTTGCCTTACTTTACTGCCGTGGCTTCCTCTCCCTTTGCATTATGCGCGCGCGTACATGCCCCGTTTATGAAAAGAGCGGGCATGTGCTTTTTTTTATTATTATTATCATCGCCGTAGTTTTTTTTTTTTTTTTTTTTTATTTCCCTACGGGGAAACAGTGGAATTCCTTTGGAATGGCCATTATGAAACGAGTCCTTTTTTCCCTCCGGCCCCCGCTGCAACACCGGGGACAAAGAAAGAGCGGACGCGGAGGGGGAAAAAACACGGTGCTACTAAATCTCCCGTGAAACCAACGGCGGGCCTCCGAGCATACGTTAATGCGCGTACGCCACGCCCTGCCACGCGTCTGTTAATTTGAAAACAAAGAGGTCGATGAGCTGGGTGCTGCTGCTTTCTTCTCTTTTATTTTATGGGGGGGGGGGGGAAATGCGTTGTTTGCCGTGTTTACGAGGATCTTTGCTCGTGAAAACGATACCCTGGCCGTTGTTCATTTCGCGTTGGTTTTAACTAATTTTTAGGGTTTTCCTTTTGGAAATAATATACGGAAAAAGGGCATGTGTCGCGCTTCTTTTTTCTTTTTTCCACAGGGCGCCCGAGGATTTATCATTTGCGTAAAATATGCGACTTTCGAATTTTCGAAATCGTAACTCACGCTTTTAGGTATCACCGTACATCACCGCCACCCTCCGTGGCGCGGTAAGTAAATTGAAAAATAAAATGTTACCCCCGCGGTGGCTTTTTTTTTTTTTTTTCTTTCTTCGTGATACCCAAACACCCTCTCTAATATGCTAGAACCTGTTTGGTACAGTTGAAGGAAAAAAAAAAAAAAAGNCAAAGAAATTTATTAGTAACGCATCAAGCTAGAATTAAAAACAATTTTCTATCCTTGCGGAAAATTAATTTTCATTAATCTTTAACCTGCTCATTCGTTCATTTAGTCATTCATTGATTTATACGTATTATTTGAATCTTCGTGATACCCAAACACCCTCTCTAATATGCTAGAACCTGTTTGGTACAGTTGAAGGAAAAAAAAAAAAAAAGTTGGGTTATTCTTTGGTGTCGTGAGTACGGTACCTACACGTCACTGCCGGTAATTGGAGTCCACTGGTACATACTTTTACGAGTACACCGTAAAGTTGCGTGGCTGCACCAATACACGAGCACGCAGAAATGGAGCGAGGCGCGTACAAAAGTTACGGCCGGAGGGTTATTTTCAAACGAGCGTGTGTGCTCCTCTCACTCACCGAAATTACATCGCGCAAGACAATGGAAAAAAAAAAACTTTGAGTCTCCCTTACAAAGAGTGTGCACCTGCGAGGCTGCCGGTCGAATCAGCACTTACGCCGTTGTAGGGATCGCTCCCGCATCTTTAGCCGATCTTTGCTGTAAGTGACTGCTGGGAACCTTCCCGGGGACGAGATTTTCCGAAGCACTGGGTTTTACGGGCGCTACGGCGTCCCGTGTCCGAGACGAGCTCTGCTTTACGTAAAAGCACCCATCCTCCCTGTCGTTGCCTAACGACAAGTTGAGAGCGAGTAGTATGTTTTTTTTTTTTCACTCGTATCGCAGGAGCCAGGGAGGGATGAAGCCCCTCGCAGCTTGTTCCGCCGAGTCGTCGTTTCACCTCGCGAGTGCTCCCATCAGCTCCTGTCGGGCGGAGATGGCGATAGGAGAAAATGGGAATCGAGCCCCCCCTCGAGCTACTTCATTGAAAAATTTATACGAGGAAAAATCAGGAAAAGCGGGGAACGTTGACAGCACTTTTTATCTCGCTACTTCGTTACAGCTGTACTCGTGATTTATCTATTGACGGCCGCTGCTCGCCCATCTTACCCCACCTACCTCCTATGCCCTTGTTTTACCTCTTTTCAGTTGCCCCCCTCCGACGTCAAACTCTTTTTTCTCCTAATTTATTCCATGAATAAACAAACAAACACCGACATCGATATCCATCATTCGTAGGTATAGGTGGAACCTCTGGGTGGGAAAAAAAAAACTGCAAAAAAAGTACAAACAACGCCATATAGCCATCGACCGTGTTTCAAAAGGGGGGAGGGATATTGTGCCTATGATACAGCTATAGGCGTGCATAGCCAAAGAGCTGCTTTTACCGGCTAAGCGCTTTTAACGCGACCTTCTCCATTTCCCTCGCAGCGTTATGGGCCACGCCGTATACGTGGCATTAGGACGGAAGCAAAAGAAACGCTATGGAAGCGATAAATCATAGATTTTCCCAGCCGAGAGTCATATTTTAAACGTCGCGTTACAAAAATGCTCGGAGGAGGAGGAGGTGGGTGTTTTCCGAACGCGAAAAAAGCTGGGCTCGCCGCTAATGTCGTGTCATATCGCCCCGAGTGCCGAGCTATCTGGTTCGTGGGGGGGGGGGGGGAAGGAAAAGAAGAGTCAACCGAGCCCGTAATAACTGCAGATTCCAAGACTCCAGCTCTGCCGTGCAGTTCATTATTATGTGAAATCTGCGTACAAGGTTCGCGCGCCCGATTCTCTCGGAGTCGCGGGAAAGTATTGCGACGGTGGATGTATACTCCTCTGCGAGCACGGCTATGATAATAGCGTATGGAGAAAGAGCCGTGTCTCTCCTTCGTGATATATCATACGGAAGCCGTACGTGCACCTAGGTTGGCGAGGCCAGTTTAGCGCTACCTTAGAGACGCGCTCGAAGCCGCATCGAAGTTCTCTGCAGTTCGAGAGCAACTTCAAAGCTCTCTCTTTGGCGGTACTTTCACTCGGAGCTGGCCTGGTATTGCGGTAGGTGTAAATCCGGCTCTCGTTGCGTCGAGCTGGGAACGAGCTTCTATCGGTCTAGACGATCTTTTGTCCGCCATAGCGATTTCGAGCAGGTCATTTTGTATTTTTTCCGTAACACTGGGTGATATCGATTTTGCACGTGATTGGACGTGTATTTTGGTTTTACCTCGAGAATTTTTTTTCGGAATATCTCGGGGCTTGATGCTTTACCACAGTTTTTATCGGGGGCAAGAGATTTCGCCCGCATCGGAACTGCTGCGGTTTAATTTTTTTTTTTTTTTTTTTTTTTCACAAGGAAATTTTTGGAGGTGCCCTTATAGCTGAGTGTGCAGTTGAGGAAATTAATTTTTGGATTTCAAAAAAATACTGCTTTTTTTACTCACCGTGTTTATTGAACAAAAACTGTGATTATTATGCCTTGAAAATAAAGAAAAGTACTCGAGAAAGGGAAAAAACAACTCAGTTACCGATCCACAACTTGTGAATTTGATATTTTATACTTGAGTGAAATATAATTTTTTTTTTTTTCAAAAGTTTTTTTCTGGAATCTATTTTATCGAAGCATTGTAAATAAATGACATAGGAATAGAGTTGATCATTTCCCAAAAAAATAGTCATACAGACTACACTACACACGTTGCTTCAAAGTCTTGTATCAGCAGCGGAAAAAGTTTCTATTTTGTTTCGAAAGTCACGGGCTTTTGTACAAGCTTAAGCACTAACGGCAAAGTCTTTGTTAACATTGGAAAAAGATACAAAGCGTCTGTACTTTTTTTTCAATATTTTTATATTAGGTAAGATTAAAAAACTTTAGACGAGTGTCTGACCATATCTAGATTTTTCTACTGATCCATTTCACGATTTGAAAGGATTTATTGATTAGGTTGTTGATTAAACGACATTGATTAAAACAGTTATAGTGCGACAAAATGAATGAACAAAAAATAGAGTTTGCAGAAAAGGTTGCTTTTCTGGACTTCTGTTTCAATGGCTACGAGAGCGTAAAGAAAAGAAATGCGCTTGACACACTTTCTCTGAAAGAAGAAAAGAGTTGCAAGCTTCAGTGCACCCTATCGTCAATTTTATTTCACAAGCGCATACTATATAATGTTTCCTTACATTTGCCGTCGCAGTACATAAGTGGACACAAGAAGGCTCTCAAAAGCTAAATAAAAATATTTCGCGTGGCACTTTGGCACTGGTGATTCTCATAACTTTTGAATAACAAAGAAATTTATTAGTAACGCATCAAGCTAGAATTAAAAACAATTTTCTATCCTTGCGGAAAATTAATTTTCATTAATCTTTAACCTGCTCATTCGTTCATTTAGTCATTCATTGATTTATACGTATTATTTGAATGTTTCCACTGTGAAATCAGTAGTATAGATCTGATTTAGCCAGACAATGTTCTTTACTAGCTCGTTGGCAGTAAACATTTTTTTTGCACCCAGCCATCTTATCGAGAAATAAAATTAGCTTGGAGCGAAATCTCACCCTTAAATCCCGTAAGATTTGTAAGGAGTGATGGGTACTAAAGCAACCCTCCCCGAAAGGCTGAAAAGGCTAATGCAAATGTGGATGTGTATACTAGAGATATACTGGAATTGTAGTAATGAAAATCCGAATACAAAGAAAAGAAGGAAATAGGCAATGATTTTTGCAACAGTAAAAATAAAAATAATAACAACAATAATAATAATAATCACCCATATTTAGTATTAATATTACTTAAGTACATTAAAAATAGTTTTAGTTCCAACTAAAACACAATGTAAGACTATTGAAAAAATCGATAGTTATTATTAAATTCAATTATTGATTGGCCATTACATCCGTACATAATTTTATTCATGAAAAATTTTACTGTACGCGAACATGAAAGAACGAGTAAAAACGTGATGAAATATTTAAATTCAAAATTCAATCAACCTCTCTGTTTCTCAAAGGCCTATTGAAAAATATTGTCCCAACAACTTATCCAATATACCTTACACTGCTACCACTCGCTGAAGAAAAATTTAAAATATTCACGCGTAGCTGATACACGACTGGAAACTTTTATGAGTTTCAGCCGTCGATAAGGCAGTGAGCATTCCAACGGTGTGTCGATAATACGTCTGACTTGTTTGGGAAGAGACTACTGCGGGGATTGATTTATGTTTCCCTTGCGAAAGATATATCCCTGCATTCGGCTGGTAAGCAGATTCATCGAATAGATGGAGCAAATTATACTGATGAAAATTTTTCAATCACAATAGACTCGTGTCAAACATTTCTGTTGCTGCTTAAAATTAAATCCACATCTTAAATTCACTCTGCAACTTTATATTTTTTTACTCAAAGTTACGATATTTATGAGGCGCTTCAGCAGATGCCGTTGCGCTATCGATTTTATTAAAAAATACAAAAGCGCGTGGTTTTTCAATCCAGTGGCCAGTTTTTCTATATAAAATCGCAAACAACCAAAGCAGACTTCTTTCAACACGTGAGGGATCAAAGAGAAAACTCTGCGGATTACCCGCTGTTTTCTCAGCTGCCACTCGCGGAATCGTTCAATATTTGCCTCATTTAAAAGTTTATTACACGAGGGGATTAAAAATTTTCCCTCATCCGACGTGGTCCGTCAATAACATCCCCAGATGAATGTTTGCCATCGCATGCACTCAGCGATTCCCGATATAACTCACGCACCCCTCGTCCTGGCGTTTTCAGCAGACCGACTCGGCACCTGAGTAATGTCCTCCTGCTTCTGACGCTCAACACTCGCGGCCAAGATTTAAGCGCACCGACGCATCCCTCGTACGGTGACGCGCGTTGATTCATGCAATAACAAACGATTTTTTTTTTTTTTTTTTTTCAGAAGGCCTCGGGTGATGTTCGGTTTTTGACTCAATCACCCACGCGTCACTGATACTCCTTGATCAACCAGGTCGACGTTTGAAAATATTCCACGCGCAGTGCAAACAGTTGGCACGGAAAATGAATGAAAATCAAAGGCCACAGCCGGAGGTGCTATGCGTCTCCACCTATATATATATATGCACATTTGTACGCATGTTTGGACACGCATACGTACGAGTTGTGCTACGGGCGCGGCTGTTATCCGCATCGATATACCCAACCAACTTGCGCCCGAAAAGCGAGAACGATGTGCGATGGAGCGCGTGTATTGTATGTCCCCTATCGCGTGCTCCGGCGAGCACAATCAGTATAACTGCACGCAAGATCAAAAACCCCTACGACTTTACCTATAATACCTTTGTACGTCATTCGCGTCACTTTTGTATATACGTATAGGAGCTGCGCGTAGCAGTTAAAAAGCAATAATCGTTTTCGCAATCGAATCACGATCAAATTCCCATCTACAGAATTTGAATTCCAAACGCGTGCATTATCGATTCGTTATTTATTTCATTGCAAGCTTGCGGGCTCGCGTGATTTATTGTTGTACCCACGTATATATACCTACGACTCGATGCATGGCTCAACTGCTTTTCTATACATGCTGTTGAATACGATTTCATATTAATAGGTTTACTGGTATCATTGTTGTTGTTATTATAATTATTATTATAAAGTGGGGCAGACGTTGAGAGGTAAATAGTCTTTTTTATTTTCGATGCAGTCACTCAGCGATCGGCGATTTTTACGGCACCGGGGGAGAGTGTGGAGGAAAAAAATGTATGGTGTTCCAGTCGATCCCACCTGTGAATCTGTTGAATAAGTAAAAAGGCCCTGATTCGCGGTGAATCTTTGCTGATTGAAACACTTTAAATGGAGTTGGTGCAAATCAGCGAATACATTCACGAGAAAAATCGCGTGAAATTTAAAATATTCAACCACGTACATCGGTACTTTGAGGTTTTTTTATGTTTTTTTCATTTTTTTCATTTTTTCCATAGATCGAATATTTAAAGACTGGTTGACGGCGCGCTCTTACCGTGTCCCCGGAGATCTCATCAGCATTCGCGAGAGTTCGCCTCTTTATCCCCCTTATTTTTTTTACGCCGGATTCGCCCCGACCTTATTACAAAAACCCGTCACGGAGCTGGATCTTTCCTTCCCGCCTTCCTTGCCCTCCTTCTTCTCATCATCATACTTTGAGTATAGGCGTGTTTATTTGTCATGACATTTGGGTCTTACCTAATCTCTCTTTTGTGTGTAAAATATCAAAATATTATAAATTGTAAAATCCAGAGTCTACAGTCCACATAGCGGAAGCAAAAGGGCTGCGTCGAAAAATGTGAGTAAAAATGAATGTATTTTTCAAATCTCTTTACTCTGGTCTGGTTTACTTATCGGGTTGCTGAGTACATCACGTATTTTACCGTTGGGGACTCGTGGTATTAAAAAAAGTGATAATATTCCATGTTTGATGTTTCGATCCACGTAAAATATTATGTGTCATTGTGCCACGTTGAGGAAAAAATACTGTTCATCCAAACTTTGTTATTCAACAAAAAATTTACAAAGTATTTCAAAATTATTGAATCATCTCCTTAATCCATCATTAATGATTGTTTGTTTCATTAATTGTTATAAACCATAACAAATGAGGGCTCGACCAAGCAAATGGAAAATCAATCGATGGATGGGTTTGTCCAACGATAATATTGAACACACACTCAACGCGTACGTATTATATCGCGTGTAATCAAATCGAACGCAAGCCGCAAATTTAACGCATTAACGATAATAATAAAACAAATGAAAAATCGAGGCGAGTTCGATATTCAAACGAGATGGAATTGTTGATCCGGTCCCCCGAACGAACAAATTTAAGCTTTATTTGCATGGTAATGGCGTATTAAGTCAAAGTTTCGCGAACGCGGCTATAAAGGCTAATTCAAACTATTAATGGCATCGCCAACTTTCTCGTCTTTTTATCCGGCATTAATAGCTCGGTCGACGACAGCGCTATGATACTTCCCGGCACGATATCACACAAACACACGCCTCGCGATGCAGCTATAAAATGTAAAGGCGCTTTTTATGCCAGCGTTACAAGCCGTGTATTGTTTATGTATATTTTTCGATAGCGGGAGAAAGCACCAACAAGCCATTCGATCGCATGAATTGTTGTTACACGGTGGGCCATGAAAAGTGTAGTTTTCTCTTGGAAACCAACTCTGTTGTTGAAAGAAAAGAAAAAAGGTACGAGCGTGGGTATTGCAATTAATTTGGACACGAAAAAACTCGGCGCTAGTGAAGTGCAATTTTTTTCCCGCGCCTGGGTACAATCGAGGGTACGAGGAAAGGAAAGCTGCGGGAGAAGGGCCGTGGCTGCGGGGGCACTTGACTAAAAGTGGCCTCTAAATTCTAGCTCCAATTTCTGCTCGCGACACTATTAGCTGGATGATCTGGTGGCTGCTGCGGCTTCTTTGCCTCGCTCAAGTGTGCGGGGGGAGCGAGTGGACTGACGCGTCCTCGGTGAACTCGAGGCGCGAATTAGCTCCGATGCGCGTCGATGAATTTTACCCTCAAAACAATTTTTTTTTTTTTATAACAAAAACTTTTGATTTAACGATGTTTCCCAACAATCGGCACGTGGATGCTGGATGGGATGGTCGAAAATTTTTTCATCGTGAAATTTAATTTTAAAATTCTCATTACTCCGACATCCCAAAGGGCAATTGTAAATTAAAAATGCACGGTATCCTCAAAGTTATTAGAAAAGCACGGTTTTCATTTTGCAATATGAAACGTGCGCTTTAAACATTATTAAATATTGTGCCGCTCGCAGTTCAATACTAAAACTCGCCTTTGGTCGCGGTGTATAGCATAAGTGTAGCAACAAAAATACAGGGAGATTTCTTGAATATTTTTCACACTTTTACAAGTACTGCAACGGTAAAATAGTGCTTTAATGTTTTATCTGTTGATGGTTAAAAGAAAAATTTATTTCAATTCACTTAAAGTAAAGATATTAAGTCTATTTTTTTATTATTTTGTATTTTTTTCAAAGAGGGGATAAACGTAGTTGGAGGTTAAAAAAGGTTAAATTTTTTTTTTAACTACTTTATTTTTTGAATTATTATTTTTCGAGATGAAAAAACATCCACTAGTTTCCGTTTTTGGAGTAAAAGCATAAAAAAAATTGTTTACTCCTACCACGGGGCAATTTTCGTTACATTTGGACGTTTACTGGGCCCTCGATGTTCAAGTATTTGTTTGGCACAAATAATAGGCCTGTCAAAAAAAAAAAAAAAAAAAATTATACTGGCTCATTAAAAGTAATTTACCTCACACTTTTGCCAGATCGGCGATCCGGATAACTTTTAGCGTCCGAAAAGTTAACAAAATTTTTAACTACGGTAAGTAGAAAATGGACCGAAAACGCAAGTATGTATGATGGACCGGATTAAAAAAAAAAAAAAAAAAAACTCACTGCAGGTCGAAAAGTTTGTTAAAAGCACCTGCGTTAGTAATTTCATCTACTACTAGATGCATTAGACGGGAAACGAGCTCTCTCGAGCAGTTAACCCGGCAAAAAGTGATGGGACGCCGCTGAGAGGTAGTAAATCAAAAAGAAACGCTCAGAGGAATCGAGGAGTCTATATACACGCGATGTAATGTACTCGCATCCGCGAGAGAGTATATATTCTCGATCGTAGGGTGGCGGCTTCGTTAGCGACGGAGAAAAACGACGGGGAATCCGCTCATCTTGCTTTCACCGTAAAATACTACTTTTATTCGCTTCTTTTTTATTTTTTTTTTTTTCTCACCCGATGCGGGAGAGTAGGAGAAAAGAGAAGTGGGAGGACGCGGTAACTGCGAACTGACGCCTCCTCTGCAACGCCGTGGAAGCCGTATAAATTGCAGAGTCGCCCACGGCCTCGTTCTCCGTTGCCCAGCTGCTCCTGTGCGCCCTGGGTCACGGATACGTGCATAAAGTGCCGAGAGAAAAGCGATGGGTGAAATATTGTTTAAAAATTCATTTATTTACTCTTCCGAAAGTGCACACATGGATAACCATATATTTTCAAATTTTCTTTTTCTTTTTCTTTTCGTTCTCACAGGAACACATTTATCTTAAATTTTCGAAAAAAAAAAAAAAAAAAAAAAAAAGTTTGTTTTACTACGAAAACCAGCCAAATCACTATCCTTACTATTTTAACTATTGACTTGCCCTCCTTCTTCTCATCATCATACTTTGAGTATAGGCGTGTTTATTTGTCATGACATTTGGGTCTTACCTAATCTCTCTTTTGTGTGTAAAATATCAAAATATTATAAATTGTAAAATCCAGAGTCTACAGTCCACATAGCGGAAGNGTGACTCAATAAAAAAAAAAAAAAAGAAAAAAAAGTTTGTTTTACTACGAAAACCAGCCAAATCACTATCCTTACTATTTTAACTATTGATTGAGCAACTAAAAAAGTCCATTCTATTAACGTTATGTAAAGTGGTGTGAATTTCTCGATTTGGTTCATTGGTCACACGGAACCGTATTTTTCCCGCGCACAAATTCACCGATCGGAGTATGACGTGTTGAAAAGTGTAGTCGTTCCAGTGAAATACACTTATAACGGCAAACAATTGTGAAAAGCACATCCGGCCATCGCGGATAAATTCACCACGCTCGCATTTACACGCGGAGCACAGCTCTTCCTCGAGAGGTGAGAAAAGCGCGATAGTCCATTGGCAAATTGCACGCCTCGGCTATTCTATTTATCGCGGCAGGCACGCGAGCGACCCCATACACCCCGTATATCTTCAGCTCGATTGTGGCACGCAAGTAATATCCACCTGAATTATTACGTGTTTTTTTTTTGTTTTTTGTTTTTTTTTTCATATCACCCCTCCTAGCGTTACCCTTTCGAGCAATATTTTCAAGATGTGCCAGTTGCCCTTTATTATTTTTTGACCGAGCATGCCCAAGGTCCATCGTCAATTTTGTTACAAATATGAAAAAAAAAAAAAAAAACAATAACCAAATTACCTCACTTCACTCGGATCGTCAATATATTACACTTTCAAAATTGTGAATTAACAACGAGCCAACGAATATTTTGTTCGATGCAAAAATACCCGCAAAAGCAGCGAGCTAAGAGAAACGATAAATCAATACGTGTGCATCTCGTGTTGCAATAAACCGCGACCGCGAATACACATCGCTCAATGCCTACCCGCTTCGGTGAACGTTAAGATGCGGATTATAAAAAGAAAAATTGATCGATGATCCCTTTTTTTTCTCGAAACTCGACGCGCCTGATATTTTGAGAGTGGCACACTCGGAGCTTTCGCGGAGGAAAATAAACATGTCAAATGAATTACACGTGTGCAATAAAGTTGTATTTGTACATGTTTCTATGCCTCTTATCAATAAAATTGGGGAAACCCGCAAAACTCTGGTAGGAAATATACCAACTTCCACTGTTGGTCGTTAAAAATAACAGCATCAAGTAGAAACATCCGAGTTTGGTCAGACACAACTGTTTGCGGGATATAGGTACGCACGTGATGTATTACGAAGTATAAAGAGAATCTAAATACTATAATTCGTATTTCTGTGGCATCTGCTTATGTAGTAGGAAACAAACGCAAAACTCATACAAAAAATACTTTAATACTTTGAGGCATTAAAAATAACAGGTCCAAGTAGAAACACTCGAGTTTGGTCAGCCACATCAGCTAGTTGAAGAGGATCGTGCGTATACTTGATATGTAACACGCGCGGGTAAACTGGACCGAATCAAACGTATTTTCCGTGGAAATGCTAATAAGGTACTCTAATTTGGTTGATTAAGCACCGCGCCAAAGCGAAAGCTGCATGGATATGACGATATTCGATTTGTTTTGAATAACACGAGTCCGTAAACATGAGCGCTTTGCTCCGCTTTGAGAGAATCGACTAACAAGCTTTTAGCTAATGCACGCACGGTAATTACAGCGTATCATTACTACACAGACCACCGCCGAACTAAAGAGCAACGAGCATATTTGTCCGCGTACATATAAATGCCTTTGTGGGGAAAAATCGATGATTCCTGGCTAAACGCACCTCCAAACAGTTAATTTATATAAGAGTAAAAGCACCAAGCGTTTCTCCGCATCTACTTCTCAGTGGGCATTTTACGATTAAAATCGAACCGAATTTCCTCCATCGCGATGCCATAGAAAGCGCAATGATAAATTTATCGAACAAACGCGCACTTAGGTAATAAAATGCGCGACGTCGATTTACGAGGGAAGGCGAAACGCGGGGTGGATCGAAAAGTGACGATTGCACAGAGCTGCAATCGAGACCACCTACGCGGCCCAAACTCCATCCGCGGGGTGTATGGCTTCCGGCCAAGAGCGGAAAATCATAAAGAAAATGCACGGAACCTCTCCGCGTGAATTTGTATACATATATACCACCGAACTCGAATGGCGAAACTTCCAGCGTCCCTTGAATGGCAAGATCGCCTCTACCCGCGCGCGGCGTCTATTTACAATGCAAGCCGACTCTTCCCCCTCCGCTTCGGCTCGGGTGCGCGAACCGACGTTTATCGCTCGAATAAAATACACTTTGCACTGCCATCGGCGCGTTTGGCTTGTTTTCGCGCGTCGGTGTTATTGTTGGGCTGGAAATTAATTTCGGGGAAATGAAGGCCAATCAGATACACCGCGACCTATTACGCGTGCAAACACCGTCGCGGCTTATCTGCCGCCTCTTTTTGCACACCACCCGCGGTGTGTTGTTCCAGGAATAACAGACCGAGAGAGAGAGAGAGAGGGCTCGAGGTAATTGATTACGCGAGGGACTCGGCGAGTCGAAAAACTACCGACTAAAGTCCGTCAAGTCAAGTGCAGGGGGATAAAACAGAGTGCGGGGTACGCGGAGGAATAGTACAGTAGTAGGATGAGGTGGAAGGGAGCGCGCGTCGGAAAGTTGGTGCAGCAGGTAGTGGTAGCTACTTGGTAATCCGAATGCTATCCAGGAGCGTGAAATTAATATTAGCGCTATAATATGGAGGTCCGGAAAACTCGGAGCTTGCGCGCGGGACGACCCGAAAGTGTATACACACACACACACACCGTTTGTCGGTGCGGTGCATGTGTATACACCGTTACTGTTACTGTCAAGAGCAACGTTGATTTACTACCGGCGCGCGAGTGTACACGCGTACAAAGTGGCCTGTCAGTCTGAGCAAACGAAGGGAGCCCGGCAATATCCCATGCGTGGTATGCCCGTAATGTGGATCATCATCAGAAAATCGGTGCAATCACCGACAACACCCTATACACTCCCTCGGCTATCTTATTATTAGTTGTATTATTGTTATTGTTCATATGATCATTGGTATCATTATTGGTGTGATTATATCCTCGAGTAAAATAAAATATTTTTGAAATAAACACAATATAGTACAATACATTGTGCAACCGTTGCACATAAACTGGTGATTCTCATGCAAGTATTGTTATTATTCATATGTTATGGCAATCACAGCGAGGATAAATAACAATTGTTAATATTTAAAACAAGCCAAGAGAAGTTGAAAAGTTTTGTATACGATGGCACTTTATTCAAGCAAATCCTTACAATGCCCCACAGTAAAGAATAATGTACGGGATATGGGACGAGGTGCATGAGGTAAAGTCTCTTCTCGAAGGGGACACGGAAAATGGTGAAACCTTTCTACTGCGAAACAACAAATAAATTTTACCGTAAAAAAAAAAAATGACTACAACAAAAACAATCTCCATCTGGGAGTAAACGCAATGCTCCGTGCGTTTAAAGAAAAAAAGACTATACATTTATGTGGTAAAAAGTGGAGCATTTTCTAGCCCGTTCAAGTTGAAATATTTAATTTTAATTCTCTTTTGTTTTATGTTATCGATTTAAGATTTATAAACATATTAGCTCTGACTGCTAATGAAATTATAAAATAAAATTTTTTTTAAATAATCAACTAAAATTCTGAGTACAATAAAAAAAATTTTCCAGCATATATTTTCAAATTTTCTTTTTCTTTTTCTTTTCGTTCTCACAGGAACACATTTATCTTAAATTTTCGAAAAAAAAAAAAAAAAGAAAAAAAAGTTTGTTTTACTACGAAAACCAGCCAAATCACTATCCNTATCATTTTATTATTGAAAATTTTTTATGTTAAAAATAAAAAACCATATTATTCCACTCAGTAAAATGTATCTTTATAGTTAGCTGTTTTATTTCGAAGAGCGCGTAATTGTAGTGTTAATAAACAAAAAATAATTTTAATAAACTCAATACCTCGTACGACATCAAATAATATCGAGGGTCCTTCCGATAGCTACATTTCATCATCGGTCTAGTCAATCCGAAGAAATTAGGGTTCAGAGGGAAGAGGGTACAGCTCTCCAAGTTCCATTACAGCAGTGCGAACTTTGTTTGGTTTGCACGAGTTGCTCGAATGCTCCGATTCACATCAGCCATAAGTACCCCGATAATGATAATATTTTAGTTAGCTAAAATTGGCTGCTTTGACTATTGCGAGAACTATGAGTGGATACAGGGTCGTACCACCAGTATTGGATGTGTAATTGCAGATTCATCGTTCCGCTACCCTGCGCATCTCTGTATTTTCTCAGATCAAACAACCTCAGAATTCGCTCGGTTTTCATATTTACCCCGAGAACTTTTTGAATTACCTTTTGAAAAATCTACGGGGTAGTTTAACCGCACGGCCTGAAAGACCGAACAAAGTTATGAAAAAAAAAAGGAAAAGTTACTCTGAATGAGTATCTTTTTTTTCTATTTAACTTAAGTACCACAGCGTTCCCGCAGTAAAAGAGATCCACTGCAATTCACAGTTTACCCACTAATACCATCCAAGGTCCATACGGGCGCTTAAAAACGTGACCAAACAGGTAACCAACCCGTGTAGAAGCGAAGCAAGAATAAGAAGAGCCACCAAGTGGGATGGGTACATGCGTCAAAGAGACTCGGGTGTGTATGATCCGACACCGCGGGGTGGTGCGATGTGGCCGAGGGTGGCGCGCGCGAAGGGTCGCGGAGGGAGGCACGAGTCTGGCGCTCACCTCGAAGTCGTCGGCGCCTCAGTGGCTGCCCCGACGCCGAGCCGCGCGCGTCGATTGCCCCGCCGATCGGCCGCCGCTGGTGCCGTTCAGCGCCGTCGTACTCGCAAGCGCAGGGGCTGAAACTGAGAGACCTGCTCGGGACCGGCAACCGAAAGATACCGGTTTCTCCTGTGGTTTAGTTGGTGACGATTGATCGGCGACCCAGGTAACTTCTTGCTCTGAAATTAATCGTCCCTAGCGCTCGACGATATTCTACACTATACAAGAGCCGTCGTCGTCTCCGCTGACTAGGCGTTTCTCAACCACTTTTGTCTATGTATACACGGTTGGGGCATGACGAGGCAGCTTTCCTCTCTTCCGATCCTCCGTTTCTTCGTTTTTCCCGCTGTCGCGAGGGCGAAAAAGTTTCGATCGCTTCGCCGGCCCGATAATGGTAGATTGATGATGGGAAATTTTTTTTTTTTCCTGCGACACCCGTAAAATTAATAAACTGGAAGGAAACGCTCAACGAGACCGAATTTCGTCACGCGCTTCGTTATGACTCTGTATACGGCAATTTGAAACTTGACTTGTTAAAAAAGTTTGCGCGGTCACATTTGATTTCCCACCACACCTTGCCCTTTCCAATGCTAATTTATTACTTTGAATTCGAGGCGGAAATTTTTATTAAAAAACTTTTACCCCGACGCCACGGTGTAACTTCATTATGTCTCATTCTCAGAGTGGTAATAACAATAACCAAGCGAGAAATAATACACGTTCATCCGATGGATGATGAAAAGCTGTTTGTTTTGCTCAAACAAGTGTCGTGTTTTTCATATTTTCCACGAGATCATCGCATCGATGCGGGTTATATTTTCTGCGCTATAAAAACGATGGAGCGCAAATGCCTTGGAAAAACGTTTGATCGATCTCGGCATTGCTCGTTGGAATTGAAGTCTATATATACGGATGAAGGAGAAAAAAAAATCTGCTATTCCTTTCACAGCCATATAGTTGAGCGTCCGAGACGTTATTACGAGGACATTATCAGGATTCTCGGCGTGTCGCATGATCGCACCTATTATAACTCAGCGAGTGGCCTTTGTTTGTAAAAGAGGCCGCACAACGCAAGCGTCGGCACTAACATTTTTTCCCGATACCAATAACCCAATAATATCTAGTATCGTCTTGGTAATTTTTACCATATCCACATGTCCAACGAAAATGAACGTGACGGGGCAGGAAAAAAATAAAAGCAAAATACCAATAAACGATAATTGCAGTGGGTGCACACCGCAGGAAACAATGTCGATTTAAACTTGGCCAGAGCGGAAACAACGAAAAAGAGGACAGAAAAAAAGGAGGGAGGGGGGAAAACGTCGCTTTTTTGGGCGAAAGTTACAACCGTCACTGGATCAATTAGACTTTATTGCTCGACATTCGCGTCTTTCGATCGAGCTCCGCGAATTCCCCCTTCGCATGTTGTCCCCTTTGGGATCTGCCGCGCGAGAGAGGATAGCGCCCAACAACAACGACGGAGCTACAGCGCCGTAAATTCCCCGGAAATCCAAGCCGGTTAACGAGGCAGCGATAGACCCGCGCTCGGGTACACGCGAGCGATACATAAGATATACAGGGGGGGGCGAAGCTCCGTTGACACGCGATTTTTCAATTGATCGCAATTAATCGGCCACCGTGGCGTGAGTTTACACGCAGAGAGAGAGAGAGAGAGAGAAGGTCATATCTCCCGGTTTGTCGGTTTGAGCGAACGCCACGCGCACGTGAGCACGTATTTTATCGACTGTTCGGCACCGATGGTCCGTAACAACGACGTATTTGAAGAGCATTAAATTCAGTGTGTGTATCGCTTACGGTGCTTCGACTCGTATCGGCGCCGATCGATATCTCCGTGTATATGAGAAATCTTATCCGCGGTGCAGTTGGTCACCTACAATGTTCACGAATTGGCAATTGGATCCATCACTCGAAGTAGCGATTGGAATTTCCATTTTTCTCCTCCCCCTCGATCGCAAAGATATGATTGAAGCGATGGGTGGCAGTGGCAAAGAGTAAAAAATAGAAATTAATTTCACGGTATCGACCTTTTTTCTTTTTTATTCGCTTTTTTCGTATACGATTCAATAGCAACGCGGCCCATATAGATTCGAGATAGCCGTGACGTGTGTAACGCGGCTGTGAAAAAGAGCGGAAGGTAAAACTTTGGCAGGGCGCTGCGCACGTATGTTGCCCATGGAATGGGGTTGGAGGGGGAGGAAGAGCGTGTATACGCTCGTGTCAGAATCGACAGATCCGTCGCAGTAACAGGCGGTACTTACGCTTTATGCGTGCACTCGCGAGAGCAAGGGGGGAAAGGAAAATATGCGCGCTAGAGCGTACACACATTTTTCCCTCTCTCTGTTCCCTCGTTGGTGAGGGAGGAAGGAAAAAAGGGCTCGGACGTCCAAAGCGGAGACGATGGATTTTTATTGGCACTTGGCAGCATATACACGCGCGCGATCCGACACACGTCGTAGCTGTTTGACTGCCCGGGGGGTGATTCCCGCCCCGGGTCGTATAAGCAAGGGCTCGAGACTTTTTTGACGCCACTGTACTCCTCCGCCCCCCCGTCCGAAGGAATGAGCTCTTGATACCGACACCTTTCTCGAGCCATCGGCACGTAAATTAACAATTTGCCGTGAATTACGGGAGCCGGCTGTATATATTTTCCCCTTCATTGTATTTCCGTACGAAAAAACGTGACTCAGGGACGACGAAAAAGTGCTGGTGTCGATAATAGCGAAAGTTTAGGCGAAGAAGCTGCATTATGCAGCCATTGCCATGATGTTCGTCGAATAATGCCGGGAAGGTGGTGGGGTTGGCGGGTCACGTGAGCCATTCAATAGCCAAAAGTAATTCCAACTTGGCGCGGGTACGGTACACACAGACTGCCTGTTGAATTCGGCAGTATGAGTTGGACGGCGGGTCTTGGTTGGAATTAATCTTGCAACCGATGGACAGGGCGGTGGGGCTGTCTTACTCGTTTTTCGACCATCTCGATTAAAGGTGTTTATGAATTTTCGAGCGGCTTGCCGAAAGTCGTTAAACTCCATTGGAATGTCCTCTTTTAAAGGGACGGGTTGAAACTTTACTATTTTACGCGCGTTTCGAAATGTACATTAAAAGTACGCTCCAAGTCCAACAGTGGGAAATATATTATACATCCGATAAAGTAAAAATACAACTTTTCTCGCTTTTAAAAGATTTCAAATCGTTTCAACTTTTAAAAGAATAGTTAAACGAACGCTGAAAATTTAAAATTTTAATTTTGTGTTGGTTCATATACTTATTTCCGTTTCGATGGCATAATTTTATTTTGAACAGAAAAACCCTGAAATTGATGATGACTGCCCAACTTCTCTAATTTTCAGAAACTGGGTTATAGACAGAGCATTGTGCCCACTTATATAGGAGCTCACTCACCCAATTAGGCATAGAATTATGAAATCTCGGGTTCCATTCGATACCAAATGGCATTATCCTTATTTAATGAAACTTTCCGTCACGATGTCGTTCAGATACGTAAAGTGTGAACAATTGAGGATATCTTGCAGCATCACCAAACCCTCATAATCTCATCGTGGTGTCCGATATTATTTTTAATTCCAACCCAACTCTTTACAAAAAGCTTTAATTAATCATCTTATTTTATGACGAGACGGAAATTTTACCTCAAGTTGAGAGAACCTTTAAATTTAAAAATATTCGACACGTCTAACTGCCCTCCAATAAAAGTATATGCGCAGCATCATACTTGCAAAAAGGTAATTAATTCTTCCATTTGTAGTATCGCTGAAGCTCTGACAGCCTATTTTATTCAGATTTGCATAGCGACGAGCGAGGTGCGCGATGATGAAATGGCGCTTTCGTTTATTCATTAGTTTGTACCATGTTCTTTGACTATTCTCTTAACACAAACAATATCAAATGCACGAACGTGCGAAAGTAAAGGTCCAAAGTGATAGTAGATTAAATAAGAAATTCCGCGCTCTCCCGCGAGACCGTACGTAAATTAACGCGTGACAGTTGTGAAAGTTATCTTTTCTACCACTGCGGTTTGAACAATTTATTATGCTCGCTTAAGATTTATCTTTGCCCTGTTCTATTTTAACGTTTTACTTCCAACGCGGTCCGGTACTGTCAGCGGTCCTAAATAGTTTATGTTTAGCTAAAATGTATATGTAATTAAAAATTCAAAACGTTATAAGGTATATCATAGCGCGAGAGCTACTTTACCTCATGAATTTTAAAATATTCATTGCGCAAAAAAGTTGTCGTTAGTTTTAACTTACCGATCTTATCCCTCGTTAAAGCAGCGTGAGAAAAAAACGTCTCATTTTTAAGGTCACATGTATTATATACATGTTGGGCAACGAGTGCTTTTATAGACCCATTTTATCGTGTTCTCTTCAATCTCGTTAATTAACGGCACTAAAAAAGTCAAGTTTTGTCGCACTTTTTAATTCGAAAATTCATTACGCTTCAGTAGATTGTTGTTTTTCGAGGGACGATATTATTTCATAATACCCTTGTTTGTTAACGAAACACAGGAGGAATTTTCACTTTGATGTTTCAATATGATTTAAAAATGACCTGGTATTCGTACAAGAATGCATGTTTATATTAAAATATTAATTAAAAGCTCATTAAGGTGCTTTTAAATAAATATAAGGTCCTACGTAATCCAATAATAACACGGGAACCCGACATATATAAGCTATTATTACATTTTTTCACGTTGATTATTTAAAAATGTTAGAAAAGCCGGTCGGTATTTGCTGATGAATTAACAAAATCAATGCAACTGTTGTTTTCCATAATCTGTTTGTACGAAGCGCACAGGGTGAGAAAACAAACTATTACAAAATAAATATTCACCTCGATTAAGCCAGCCCTTTACCTCGCGTTATTCCCCTGGGGAGGGATTAGTGTGGAAATCCCGTGAAATTTGTGGCTCATTAAGCGAGGCTTTTCCGATATGCAAAATAAGCATGTTGGTCTTGGGATTTTCTAATCCGTTGAAAACGTTAGTTGACTGTTAAGCTGCCAAAAAATAAACACCAACGCGACACTGGGCAGACGCGCGATAAACCGTCCGCTGACCTCTGCGAGCTAAAGTCAATTTGAGGTATTTTTAAGGTGGACTAAGAAACAAATTGTACAACTTGTGCCTTTAATCCCGTGGCCATCAGCAGGTTACGATTATTAAGGATGAGTAGTATGCGCCATGCTCACGTTCCCTGTTTTTGTTTTTTATTTTTAATCCGATGCTGTTAGATTTTACGTTCACCGCAATCGGTCAGTAATTCATCAAGCTTTATCAGTGCAAAATCATTTGTTATTCCTCGTCCAGATCCCACCGTAGGCCGCATAATAACCTGAACCACTTAATGGCTCAGCAGCTAATTCCATACTAAAAATTATTACATTTTTTTAAAAACTGCGAGACTTGATTTTTTGTTTCTTTTTACGGCTAAACAGCCCCTGATGATCCATTGTGAATCAATTACTTGCTTCTGAATGATCAGACCGAGATTTAAATGAGCTTTATTGCGTGGGTATTGATCAAAGTCCGTCCCCTTCAGGCCGAACAAAGAGTATCAAAGTGTTTCCTATCCGAAACCGTATTACGGGCTCTCAAAAGTTTTAGATGAAGAAAAAAGTGAGTAAAAAGAGCTCCTTTGTTCGAAGTATCGAAGATCGGTGTACGAGCGCACACATCATCCCCGGCTTTTATTACTTCAAGCCTGACATTCCGAAATATCGGGATTCGCGGGGGCAACACGGTAGTTTATTGCAAAGTGGGTCGATCAAACAGAGAATCGGAAAGAAAAAAAAAAGGGGGGGGGTTGGATTGATGAACAGCGGCGACGACGACGATGCCGATACACGTGTAAATATTTGATCAGCGCTTGGGTGGTACATCGTTCACACGTACGCTATCCTCCGTTAGTGGGGCAGGAGATAAAAACCATGGTAGCGGCGGCTCGATCGAGGCACGGGTCCGCCGTGAGTCGGCCATGAGGTCCGTCCCGGGGTTGACGTCGCCGCTGCTACCGCTGCTGCTGCTGGCTTTGCTGGGACCGGCCGGGGCCCCGGGTGCTAGGCACCGGCGGCGGCGGCCCGAGAACCCCGAGAGCCACCATCCGATCCGCCACGGTGACTGGCAGGGTTTCCTGGCGAGCTCCCGTCGGCAGGCCCACGGGGGCTCCGGCCAGTTGCAGCTCCCGGGGTCGCCCACCTGGCCCGTCAAGCTCGAAGCATTGGTCGAGGGCGAGCTCGTCCTGGGTGGCCTGATGATGGTGCACGAGCGCGAGGACTCGGTTACGTGTGGGCCCGTCATGCCCCAGGGGGGCATACAGGCCCTCGAGGCGATGCTGTACAGCCTTGACAAGCTCAACGCGATGCAACTCGTGCCGGGCGTCAAGATTGGAGCTCACATACTCGACGACTGTGACAAGGACACCTACGGCCTCGAGATGGCAGTGGACTTCATCAAGGGTGAGTATTCGGGCTACTGGTGTTTGACAACATTATTTTTGACACAATACGTAATAATCCTGGCAGTTTTTATAAAAATTTGTTTATGTTTTTGTTCATCGTACACGTACTACGTGATACAGATTAGAAAATTTTAATACTTGGCAAAAATGTGAAACCAGTAGTACAAACTCGATATGGTCAGACAATTATACTTGATGCCCCCTTGTTACTTTACAACGATTATTAGGTGCGTTTTTTATTTTCAGTGAATTCATATGATACGCTTAACAGTTAACATTCACAAAACTGTGTGATACAATTTTTAGAAATTTTGACCCGTATTCAACAAAAAAAGCAAAATCAGTAGTACAGAGCTAGTTTGGTCAGACAATGTAATTTTGTAATTTTGTAAAGGTTATTTGGCCATATTAATTTTATTACATGCATAATTTTTTGCCACCTCGTCTGGAATTTGTACTCTTGCTTTTGTAGGAATTACAATCATACCATTATATCGTATGCATCGATAAAATAACTTTTTAAACAGTAAAAATTTTATTTAGTTTATTCAACTTATTTAATGTGTAAGTTGTACTCTTCTAATAAGTTTGACATTTTTTATTAATCCAAATCAAAAGAAAAGTGCAAAGCTTTAAAACTACCGCGTGAAGTAAAAGTTGGAAAAGTGTTTCCTTATTAACAGAGTTAGTGCTAAAGTTCAAGTCCACAGTGCAATAATTCATACGGTCTATGTTTATTCTTAAACTTTTCATCGAGAAATTAAAATGATACCAAAGAATCAAGTAAAAAGTAAAAATTTTCAAAGATATTTCACGTACACGTGCTATACAGGCACGCATTCACAGTCGTGAGGACAGAGAAAAATTATGACGGAGTAAAAAAAAAGGTAGAGAGGCACACTTGATGAAAAAGACAGAGGAAAAGAAAAGAGTCCTTCATGCGGACGCGGCAACAAAAGCCTGAAATTTTTTATTACTCGAGATTTCGTATACTTTATCGCCATCCATTTTTACTAAGCGCACAAATTCACATGAACCGCAGAGAGCTCGTTCTGCACTGCCGCTGCGATGTGTCGCGACAGCCCATTCACGCTGGGCGTGAGTAACTAATATCTCACCTGAACCAAGGCACAAAGAAGCGCTCGCGAAATAGAAATAGCTGACGCGGCAGGCAAATCGGAGCGGGTTTTCATTAAAATGAGTCCTTCTTTTTCTTCGTGCCCCCCCCCCCTGTTTTTTCCTTCTCACCTTCACCCTCCACATCTCTTATCCGTTGTGTTTTTGCTGTTCGCTTTGTACAGATTTATGAAAAATTTCAAAACGTTTTTTACTACTGTGGCCTTGTCACCCGTTGTTGTCTACCAAGACACGTTGTATCATTTTTTCGCTTTCTTAATTTTTCAAGTCAAATAAAAGGGCCTCACATTTTTTAAGAGAGTCTTAAATTACGCGATAGTTGATCGAACTGCTGAGCAGGATTTGACAGTGAACAGTTCATGAAATAAAATAGAAATATGTTATAAGAAAAAAATAAAACGATTTGCAGTGTTTTATACATGTACTCTTAGTAATCATAAAAAATGAAAAAGTTTTCAAAGCTTTTTTCAAATTAAAAAGTTTTTTTGTATATTCCAAAGCTTTCTATTTTCAGCAATTTTTTGTGTTATTGAACATGTGTTTACGAATATTGCAAATTTTATAATAAATAAACTTATTCCTGTACTAAAGCTTAAAAATTATAAGATTAAACATTTTGTGAGTTGGATGTCATCTAATTACCGTGAATGCCTTCGTTCGATGTATATGTACGTTATTCCCATCCACTCCAATAAACAAAAATGTTTCCCAAGAATTCTTGTCGATCAGTTCAAGGAATAAATGAAAATTTTTTTTTTGATTCCAAGTGTAATTCATTGTTCTAAGTTTTGTCATCCATTTTTTATATTCTCAATATTTTTTTGTACAAGAGAAGTTTTATATTCACAACTTGATTATGATTTTATTAAATACCCATAAATTCAATATTTAAAAATAATAATAATTTCATTACAGTTGATACAACTCTTAAATCTTACCGCACTCCCTGGTTTTTATAAACAAAGAGCATCAGTACCATAATACCCAAATATACGAGGAAAAAATTCCAACTGTGAATCAGATGCGTAATCCCTTGTCCGAAATCGCTGTCACACGAGGTGTAAGAACTCAGAGGAGAAAAGTCACCCGGTAGCTCAACTTTCTCCGACTCGCCGACCAAGTACGCGCTTCTTTGGCAGCTGGATGAATATCTCCGGTAGGCCTCCTCGTCGCATGGCTTCCGAACGTGTGGGTAAGAACGACACCAAACAAACGGGCACATGGCGCGACTCGGATTTTCTCATCTCCGAATGTATTCGGCATTTGAAGTTCAGGCGCAGTCGAGCGAGTTTGACCCAATAAGAGGATATATTATCCTCTCTCTCTGTAATACCAGACTCGCATTTCGCGTACATTACGTATATCGTAATCTTATAACGCTCGAGTGTACTATCTTATTCTCTGCCTCTCGCGAGACTTGCTTGGAATACTACACGTAAACTGCTTAAGAACTTATGCATAAGCGCCAACTTCGTTAGCTTGTTGTTATCATCAGTTTATGCAGCTTCGATGAGATGATGCAGCAAATGTTGGCTGATGTTGAGTGGAACTGAAAAAAAAGAGAAAATATAGAAAATCAATATTTTTCCGTAAACACGTTTTCCCCTTTCCCGCGTAACTATGAGCCCAGAGTTAATAAAAATATTTTTCCTCGGCAAGCAATACGTAGACAGCGCTTAAAACGTTGAAATTAAAAATATCGACCCAGTCGGTAGCTGCGAACGAATAAAAATAAAACAAATTGAGTAAAGATCCCATGTCACGTAATAATGTAATAATCTTAGACCAACAATTCAGAAATCTTCCTCGTTGTATTTTTCGTTTTTATCAGTTCATCGACAAACTTTCAGCTCCGTGATTGACGTGTTTAAAATTGCAGGATTAAAAACAAAAAACAAAAAAAAATCAATCTTTCCATCAGTGCTGAAATACTGACTGGAAATTCAAAACCAATACACACTACTTCCAATCGATTCACTTCATATCAATTGCGTAAGAAAAACCTTTTTCATCAAATCCTCATGAAACGCGGAGCTCGTATGGTTTTCAAAAACCACTCGAGAGTCCGCTCTCTCGGTGCTGAGTTAATTAATGGTAGCAAAAAAAAAAAAGCTCCAAAAAAAAAAGAAAATTGAAAACATCATCGGCAAACGAAAACAACCAATTAAAATGATTAAAAATACGCAGGTGCGATGCCGTTGATTCGATTTGCAACCGCAAGCGTACAGTGTCAGTACCATCGATGGCCAGCCCACACGCAGCTCGAGTTTGAAATTCGATCAATTCGCCGGACCAGGTGCATCCGACGCTCGAAAATTGCCCCAATGACGAGTCCCTGCACCTTGTCACTCGAATAACACTCGCCGATTTCTTCCCTCCCCCCCTTCCCTTCTCTCCGCGGTTGTTTGCATATACCGATTTCTCGTTCGAGTTTCGAAGGGAGGGATAAGGCGCGCTTTGATCAGCGACTGATGGGCCCGCCATGAAAATTCAAGTACTTAGTTGTCGGCCGGCCAAACGGCTCCGCTGAATGTTTAAGAGCCCGGTCGCGTAATGCGGCTCTCCCCCGAACTTTTCGAGTTCGAGCAAGTTCGAGGGGCTTCGACTCGCCGTGTGGCCGGCAATTCCGGGAAACAGGTGTCGACGGGTCTTGGGACGCGGTATGAAATATCGCCGATTCAATGAAAACGTCCTCGATCATTTTTGTGGAGCATCGGGATTGGCAATATTGGGTCGCGTGCGGATGTCTAGCGCGGATGGACGGAAATGGAAATCTTTGGTGAAATACTTTTTGGCCGAGGCACCCGCGTGAATGCCATCTATACATGTATCGGCACGTCACGAGCTGACCGAACGTGATGTGGATACCACGCGGGACTCGGAAATAGCTTTTTATCAATAAAAAAGTTACAAAAAAAAAAACAGACGGTATGAATACTTCTCGTACTTCGAACCACATGTGATAGGCTTTTTTTTCATGACCTAGTTGTGTACGAAATTTCCAGTGTTGCGATCAATGGAAAAAAATTTTTGTGTCTTTTACATAAGGTGTCACTGAACCGATGTGGAAACAATTAATGATTAAAAATTTCATGCGTTTGATGGTTTTTTTCAAGAGGAACTCACAGTTTTTTGATTGACACGTACGTACGTGCACCATATGTGTAAAAGATGCCCTTTGTTATGACTTAGTTGTGCCTATATTTACCAGAATCGCTATTGCTTTATGTGTAATTATACATTGCATACTCTTGCAATGAATTACCAGGTAACTACAAACTATTGACTCGTACGCGAAAGCGAATCTATACAATTATACCGATTTATGTGAATGGATTTCGATCATTTTGGGAAAAATAAAATTTTATTGCATCATAAATTGCGTAAGAAAAAGTCCGTGTGAACTACGAATAAGTAGGTATGCCAAATTAGTCGCAGGCTTTTCTCATTTCCAATTTCACCGTTCGAGAAGCAAAATCAAAACTTTAATCGGTATCGTGAATTACATGGTTGATTGGCATGTTTTATTTTATTCGTCGGTATTTAGCTGAACCGATCGTCAACCGTAGCACGAAAATCCCTATCGACGAGAGTAAGTTTTTCGTTCCAGATACCCGAGGCCCTGAAATCCAGAGATTGTGGGTAAAAAACAAGGCTCCCGTTCATACGCTGTATTGCATACAGCACAGATTTATTGCAACCACTAATGCAGTTGTAGCAGCATTGTGCACGTATATACAATGCTCGGCATTTTTCATTGTCGATGCTTTTTCCACTTAGTTTATTCATTTCGCAATTTTATTGGGCAGTAGATATTTCATCACAAGATACATTTTTAACTATTTGCATTTGCCGCATTTGAATGTCGAATAATGCAGATGGTAATATTTTTTTATACAATACAACGTGACAAAGAAAAAGTTTTCGATGCGTGACATTTTTCATTCGAATGAAAGTATATTACTATCACTTTAACGAACTTTCGCTTTGATACTATTATACAATGGTGGTTTGAAACATTTTTTTGTTGTGGACACTGATTAAAATGGTTACATTCATCAGCATGTAGGAATTCTCGTACTCGAGAATGAAATGTTAACTCGAGCGAATTATTATTTCCATTTTTATCAACTACAAAGACCTAATTAATCTCAGATTCAAGTTTATTCATGCACTTCGGATTATTCTAGCATTAGTAAAAAAAAGTACAATTTTAGATTCACGTACAAATGGAACTGTGCGACCGATAACTCCCCTCTAATCGGCTCACTTGTATTTGTGTACATTTTGAGAGAACCAGAAATTCTATAGGTATTGTTGATTTTCTAGTTATTCACGTAATGAACGTCATCGGAGAGCAAAATTCAAAAGGGCACATTAATTTCAGCCATTGTCATTATTTAGTGCAATTACTAGTAGCTGCAGTGAATGCAGATTTTTCTCACTGGTTAATAATTATATGGGGACAAATTTTAGTTCTACGCGCAATAAAATTAAATAACTTTAGTTGAAATAACGGAAATACCAATTGATGAAAAATGAAAAAACGTTCTGCATCCTGCTCTTTGTTGAAAAGCATACATTTAAGAAACCACAAAAGGATGAAAAACAGAAAAAGAATGACAATGAAGCGAAAACGCTTGCGCTAACTTATTAAACGTCGCCAGAACTCCCAACAGCATCTACTTGCGAGAAAAACGGGCTCAAAATAAGATTACATTTTTCAAAACAAGAGAGAGGGAGGGAGAAAACACTTCGAGTCCTCGAGGAGTAATCCCGCATTTGCAATTCGGACCTCTTCGCTCCCGCAGCCCTCTGCTTTTCCCCACAGCGAGCTCTTTTCAAAAGATGCCCCACGGGTCAAATTGATAAAACAGAGCAAAAGCTCCCCGTGGTATCATCGAGAAACCGTCCTCTCCCCTCCTTAGACGCTGCGACGTTACATTTCAGTCCGATGCGCGCATCCCTGGTATACATACCCAAGGACTCCTTTTTTCCCTCTCACTCGTCCATCCGCGCCTTTTGCGTGCCGAGGTTTTATCCCGAGGCCATTCCGCTCGCTTCAAAGGACTCGGCTATGGGAACTTTTCAATTTTGATATCTTCCGTACCCCCGTATTTTTCATTACTTATCTCCCTCCCCCGCACGGAAGGGCAATACCAAAAGAGATACGCCATTCTTCCACTCGTCAATTTTCTCCCGGTCAGTCGCCTCCTGTACGTCTCTGTGGTATATTCGTTTATTAAAAGTAAGAATTTAACGACCATACACACACTTACCGGAAAGCTGCAGTCGAGTTTGAGTTCGAGACGGTGGAGTGTAAACAACCTTGGGCAAGATTAAATTCCCAAAGGGGACATTTGATGTTGACGCTCAACCATGAGCATTAAATGCAACGCGGTGGAGAACACATCGTCACGTACCGGGTGGAAGGGAGTGGAAAGAAGCGCGAATTTGACGCTCGAGAAGAGTAACGGATGATAAGTGGTGGCCCGAGGTGAAAAGGCTCTCCGTTGGTGTTGCCATTGTAAGCTCTTCCCAGTCGCGAGATTCGCTCGTAACATACGCTACTCGCCGTTCGAACTTTGGTATCCCCTGAATGAAAATCCGTCGAAACGTGTCTCATTAATTATACGCGCACCCCAACGATTATTGTACAAAAAAAGCAAAGTATATATATATATACATGCACGAAACTTTGTGGAAAAGAAAAATTCACGGGAAGCCTCGACGTTTGCCTCTGAATTAGTCATCTCCGTCTGAAATATTTCTTCGCGACAGCATCCATCCCCCCCCCCCTTCTATAATTAGAACAACTTTCGTCGAACTTGCCAACTTTGATCGAAGTTTCAGATACAGGCGACGGTTCGCCGGATTAACTTTTTAACTGGATCCTCGTTTATATCAATTTCAAGAGTTTTTCCGAAGCTCACGCGAGACCCACTTAAGTATTTTGCGCTCGACGCAAACGCGTATGACATGACGTTCGTCCTAGAATCTTGGAAATCCCAATCGTACGGATGCCAACCCCCAGACTGATTTTTTCGACCCTTTGCAAGCACGCGCTTGTACATGCATTGCACTCGGAGTCAGTGCATCATATTTAACTGGACGAAAATTCATGTAAATCCGGTGAAACGTGTGGCAAAAGCAACTCGTGTATATTATTCAACTCGACGAGAGAGGGCACGCGCTTGTACGACAAATCCGATTACAGCCGCAGATCAGCCGGTGTTTTCCAAGGGAATAATCAACAACAACGGATAATTGCTCCCATGGCGTGTAATTTTCGCAATTACCGGAGCCTCGGTGGAAAAACAAAAGCAACGGCGGACCCAATCAATCGTTTCGATCGGAGCTTTAAAGATCCCGAACAACAGCAGCACGTCCCATTATACTCCTGCTCCGCCGTTATTTCTCGAGGAGCGCGTGTGCACGGACCAAAGCTCACGGTATATCACGGTATATAGTCCAAGGTTGGCCCGAGAGTTTTCGATTGAAACCATTGCACGGAAGGGGACAAAGACTGGCTCGACACGGTGTGATACGAGTGTCGTGACGTGCTCGCCAAGGAGGAAGCTCTGCGTGGAACACTCGTGCCCGCCTAGATCGTGTACCCGGAGAGGAGAAGCCGATTAAATTTACTCGAGCATTCGGAGAATCGTCGGCCCTTCTTGCACCTGTACAATACGTTTCGATGCAGTCACTTGCCGGAGACGCTTGCGTCAAGTTGAGCAAACGGCCCTTGGAAGCGCGAGGTGGCCGCGATTTCTTCCCTCGTGCTATTTTTTAGTCATATTTGAGGAAGCTCGTACAGTCAATTGTCTCCGTTTTCAGTGGAAAGTACCCAGCAAAGGCACATTTATTCCCTCGAAAAACAAAAACTGCTGATCCTCAAACAGAGGGGGGCTAAAATTTTCCCTCCACGACATAGTACACATAGGTATACGCGCACGTGGTAGCGGCGGGCTGTACAAGTCACGCTAGAAGTACCAGTGGGAGTGGCCGTGTTTGTTTTCTGCCGTTCCAACACTCGCTCGCAAAAAAGGGGATTGATTCGCGTGACTTGGCCTCTCCCGCAAGAAAATGTTTGCACACACATACCACGGTAGATTATCCATGTTTATGTATATATATATATATATGTGCATGGTCCGCGTCGCCCCATTGCGGTTCGGTTAAGCTACACACCGCGTGCGTGTGTCGCTCTCGTCCCGCAACGTCCCCTGCATCACCCTGTAATTACAAAGTGCATATACGCAATTTGTTATTCGCAGTGGCCACGTCCGATGCACGTCCTCCCACCCTGGATACCCGTGTGTTAAGGGCGCGTGTATACCTACACGTGCAGCCCATAAGTGCGCATACTACATGCGATAATATGCTTCGACTGTATACGTGTACCTACCGGGGGCAGTTTGGGGGGGGGGGGAAGAACAACCGTCCAACCCTCAATATAATATAGTATATACCTACGCGTGCGTGCGCTCGGGTGCTTACACCAGCATCTCCCACCCCCCGTCGACTGTATACCCTCATCATCCGCTGATTAATTATGTAGACCGACCTGCCCATCTACGCGCCAATAAGTTATTATGTACCCGCTGCTACTGCCCAACAACTTACTCTGGTTAGCTTGATTGTCCCTCTCTCTCTCTCTCTCTCTCTTGACCTACCAGTGTATCGGAGGAAAGAACAATCAGCACTCCTGACACCGGATATCCGTGAAATTCGGCAATAGCTCACCCGACGATAGCTGTTTTTTTCGCGACTTTCGATGCCTTCGCGAAAGTCTTCCCTTTATGTCAGACGAGCAGAGCTCCCGCCTGTCTCTTTCCCCGGAAACACGAAAGTCGTGCACGAGTAGGTACGGAAAAGACAAACGATGCGTCGCGCGTTTAATTTCACGCTCCCCCGGAAAAAAAAAAAAAAACCATCTCGCCCCGGTGTATTTTCCGTCGTCGCGCTCAAACTCGTGAAACGGGCATTTCTCAATTAGCCCCCCCTAATTATACTTTTGATGTATAGGAGAGAGACCCGCCACGTTTATTTTCTACTAAATCGCTCGTACTTTTCAAAGACTCTCGAGATAAGTATACGTGTGTACACCCATACGCTACGGCGAAGGAGGGGAGGGAGATCGCAATTACGGGGCAAAGCCTCTATTCTTTCAGCAACCGGGGGGGTGCGTAGAGTCGACTCGAGCGCGTATTGTCTCTCTCTCTAGAGGCTTTTTAGCGCACGTTTATACACACCCGAGCCTCCTCCTCCTCTTCTTCTTAATGCCGCGAGATGCATCAGTAAAGTTAATTAAATCTAGAATACGAAGCAGCCCCGTCGTCTTGGGATTCCTTTGAATATATACATATATCCTGGAGGTGCTGGGGCTAAATTGCCTTAAAAATTCCAAATTAAAAGTAACATTTGGGGCGACAACTGCAGATGGGTCGGTTGGATCGTTAAGATTGATCGCCGAATAGGTACATACTCCAAGTTATTACACGTACGAGCGGCGCATCAATCGAAGACCCGGGTACACATCCGAAGCTCCTTTGAAGCGCCGTGCAATAATTAATACACGAAACGCGGCCCATACCTGCTCGGCATTGGGGTGCATGACTGGGTAAAGCAGCTAGTTTTGCTCGATTGGGAGGTACAGGGTATAATTTGAAGATATACATATCTACAGGATATATATGTATATGTTGCTTTGTGGCTGCAGCACTACACGGTATACCCCGGCTTTGTTGCACAATACGCACACGCGTGCCTACACCTCATAGATATACATGTATGTATAATATATACCTACCGATCCTATGCACGTAGCCGGGTTAGATTATATGGATGCCATATCGATTTCCACACTATACCCTTTGTACTTAATCCTATAGCTTTTTTTTTTTTTATTTTCGTGAAAAACTATTGGCCCGTTTATTGTAATAGCAAAAGACAACTCTCGGACTCGATTAAAGTCAATCGTACATCGTAGCGTGTGATGTCTTGGTACTCGGAGTGCTAGAGGGAAAGAACGAGGATACCTGGGGAAAAAAAACTCGCGAGGGAAGGACCCGGAGGGACCACGTGAAGCAAGTCGGAACTTTTCCCGCAAACAGGCAGAGAGAAACAATCGTCCCCCCCCCCACCCGGGGAGACGATCGTCGGCAAGTCGAGCTCATTTCAAGGGAGTGCGTATCCTGTTTCTTTAAACTACCCTGTTGTTCCTCTCCCTGTCGCGTGTCGCGGCGACAAAGCTCCGGGCACACAGATATATGTACGTGGATTGTCTCCCAAGAATCCCAACTCTTCCTTTGACCCTTGGAACTCCCCCCCCCCCAAAAAAAAGACAAAGATGGAGAGCCCGGTTCACGTTTCGGCGTCATCCTCGAGCAGCTCCAAGTATACGGCGGGAGGGTGATGCGCGGGATCAAAAAAGTTTCTCCGCGGTGGAACGTCGTTAGGTGATTTCGTGCCGGCTGTGCAATGCGGGAGGCTCATCTCATTAGCCCCGAGGTGAGGGCTTGAATACAAACAAGTTCGGCGACAACAAGTTACACCCTGGTTCTTCGGCTGCTGATGGCGGGGAAAAATAAAGGCTACCCCCTCGCAAAGCGCATTAGGGAGCACGACATTCCTCTCGGCGCTTGTGTACGCGCGTTGGCACGCTTTTCATTGTTTTCCGGGGTTTTTTTTTTGCACCGCCCCCCCCCTCCGTTTTTTTGCACCGCATGAGCGCCTCGAGCTGTGGTTCATCGCTTTATACCCCCGACGGAGGAGCTTACACTTGCGCGCCGGTATGGGATTTTGCTCGTTTTCCAATGGAGGTATACCCACACACACACATGAGCGCGCGTAAGCGCCTCGCGGCAACTTTCAAGGGGGATATTGATTTTCAACTCTGCCCTCTCTCGCGATGTATCTCTCGCTCTTGTACGTTCGCGGCCATGTAATTTTATTTTCCATTTCTGGACTTTCGGCCCGCGTCTACATGACCCGCGTCTTCATAGCTTCGACAGTTTTTTCGGGATGTGCCCTTTGAAACAAAATAAAAACAACCGATGTATTATCGTACGGTTACTATTATTGCGATTCCATTGTAACAGGTTACTTTGATTGTTGTCAATTGATTTGCGTATTATTATTATTATTATGATCCAACGATACTTGATTCCTCGGGTCGACCTCTACACTATCGCTATACACTGTTGTACCACCTACTCGCAGAATTTTTACAGAGAGTACAATTAGAGGGCTGCTCGGCACGTGCGCTCGTTAATTACTAGCTGTTTTTTGTTACTTTCTCCCCGCTTCCACTGGTGTATTGGTAATTTGAGAATCAAGTAAACACACACACACACCGAGTGCCAGGAAGTTTGTTTCCGAACCTGTACGTGGCGAATTAAAAGAGCGAGTCGGGCAAAGACTTTTTCACCCAGGACGGTTTAATAACGTCACCGCCAAAGGATTAAAGAGGGAAAAAGAAATCGGTTTTACAAATCAAGAGGTTTTTATTCTGATTTGAACGACTATTGGAGCTTGAATTTCGAATGAAAATCCAACGCCCGCATGGAGCGTCGCGTCGATGGATAATGCATCGGACGAAAAAACAAAATCAACAATACCCCCCTTCCACCCTCGGGGTATCTATATGTTGTACCGTTTGTTGGCAGTGCAAACAAAAAAAAAAAAAAAAAAAACGTACGAGATGGTCGGCCCACATACCTGCCTTTATCTAACTTTCCCCTTACGTCGTGCTTGTTGTTACTTACCGCCTCCACTCGCATCGGATATTGCCCGTCAAACTTTACCCGCGTAAACACACTGGGCTACTAATACCTAATACTCGGAATAATCCCTGTTTATACGCGTAGTTGAACTTTGATCGCGTAATGGATCGCAGCTGTATACGTGTATGTACACCGTACACTATATTTACAGCATAGGCCATCCGGTCGATATAGGATTTCTTTTTACATTTGGGTAAGAGACATTTCATTGTATCCTATGCAACACGCAAAAATGATTCAACCTTTACAATTGCTCACTGATGCTTTGTACTCGCTACGATGGAAATGGGCAAAAATAATAAAAATTTACCCTCCATCCGTACGTATTTTTGGCCTCGAATGAAAATTCATACGGCACTCTAGCACTCGCTACTCGTGTGTTCAAAGAGTGGGTAATAATACAAGTGATACATTTGGAAAGCGGGTGAAAAAATAACTCAACATTGCGATGTAATTAGAGCGAGAGAGCCCGGGTATTTTTATCGAGTTGGAGTTTATGACCTGATACAATTACGAAAAACAAAAGGTTAAAAGAAGCGAAAGACATTTTTTTTTTTCAAGAGTATAAAAACGTTTTGATGAGCATTTTTCTACTCCACGTAGTTTGCGAGCTTTTAACCCGCGAACAAGACTTTTACTTGCAAACGGCATTAGTTGTCACTCTACGAGTGGAAAACTCGCGTAAACTGGCACTGAATCAAATAATCCACCGACGCGCACTGAATATTAAAAGATTAAGGTTATCCGCGCTTTGTTCATTATTGATAAAGTTGATCGAACATCGTAATACCCGAGGGATTGATGTATTTTTCGAAAGCACATTTCTCTCGTCGCAACTGTCGCCAACAGCCAAGCTCTCGATGGACACTTCAATATGCGCAGGTGTCGACAATCGCAATTCATTTCACACACGCGGCCTAATCGGATCAAAAACTAATTTGACAATGGCGAAGAATCAACCTCGTATATATATATATATATTACCTTTCCCGATGCACCCATTCATTAGTTGAATTTCAAATTAAATATTTAATTACACGCTCCATGGGTTCATCAGTCGTGATAGGCATAATGTGCTTCTGTGCAAAACGAAAGCACCAGCTAACGCCCCCGGAGGAGGTAACAGTCGGGTCGAATTATTTTCGCTGAATTTCTCACCAAGGGAAATGTCATTTGCGCGCCGGGTATAAGAGGGAAATCATCCCAAGTAAGTGCACGGCGCGTTACCGCGAGTGGTAGTGGCGGGCCTTCCAGCCATTACCTCGGCGGGTATGTACACACCTTCTAGACGAGCTAGATAAAAGAACGCGTCAAGTACCCACTTTCTTGCTCGTGTATTATAGGTACAGAGAAACGAGTATGAAAAAAGTTTTTTTTTTTTTTTTCCTAAATCACGCTCATATCGTACGTAACGTTATATCAATTGTACCGTTATCCCTCGGGTGATTTCTGCTCTCGAAAGGAAACCAAGTGAGCTTGGGTGTATAAACACTGAAATCCGGTAACTATTGGCCCACTACCTCGGGTATGCACGGAATCTCGGAATTCCACCGAAACTAAGCCCAACGATTTATGAAGGCATACAGCGAGCCTTGGTATACGTATGTCTTGGGTATGCATAGAGCCCGGCTCGGCTTTTCCAGTTATATACCCACGAAAAGTGGCTAGATCTTTCTTCCCTTGATATCTCATGCGGTATTTTTGAGAGAGCGAGTTCGCGCGTAAATGTACGGCGTCCACTCGAAAGAATGAAATTTCGATTAACGCCGACAGTGGGAGGGAGTCGTCTTCGTTGCTGAAATGTGACTTTGCTGCAAAAGCGCAATAATAGTGCATTAAAGTACCGAGATAAGCCGGGGGAAGCAGGGCTTTAGAGGTATCGCCCATTAGTCTCGACGAGAGACGGCGTAAACGTGCTCGGACCGTGCCGATTTCCCTTTTTTTGTCTTTGAGAAGTACTTTGCCTTTTATCGCGTCAAACGCTACCTGTGAACACCGATTGATTTTTTTTTTTTTTTTTTTTTTTTTTGTCTACCATCCTGCCTGGAAGAGGCCAAAATTTTCCAATATTCGTTACCCAAAAGTCGGATTATGGCTCATCGGTTCCTGGGATGAGCAGCCTATTGTACTATAAAATATTAAGGTCCCTCGAGCTGTTTTTCGCTGCAGGAGTGTACTCTCGAAAGATATTTTTCAACAATAGGAAAATCGAAAAAAATTCACGTTACAGCTGTTTTTTTTTTTTTCCTCCAATTTGCAGCGTATATATTATTTATATATATGTACGCAGAGTACAACGTGCAAACATCATCGAGCGCTTTTATCATCAAGATCGACATTCGAAAATCTGCAGCTCTGTCCCATCTGATTGCTTTTCGCGAGCTCCACGGAAATACACGAGTGGGAAAGGCGAAATTCACGTATATAAATCGTTTCACAACGAATCAATCGAAAGAGCATTTCACCGTTGATGGAAACCAACTAATATTGCGCTCAATCTCCGACGCTAAGGTAGAGAAATAAAAAAAATTTTTTATTATCCTTCAGTACCCCTTTGAAATTACAGACAGAGAGCACATATAATGTTCGTTTGAGTGGTTGGCTCACGAGTCCACGCGCAAAATTTCGTGGTTAACCTCGTTCGCGCGCACGAAGCCGTCGCGTATACCGAGAAGTAGAGTGACCGGGCCTTAGAGGAAAATCTGACTTAAGCCGAGCCACCGGCGTATAAATCACACAATAACCCACGCGCATCGTATAGATCGGTGGTCGCTAGGAGGGAAACCTCGGAAAAATTTAATCCCTACATCGCGATTGGGTGACGCGTACACATTGGGGGCAAAAGAGAGAAAAATGTTTTTAAAATAATGCATTGTATCCCCCCCCCCCTCTCTGTATTCAAATCGCATTCTATTCGAACCGAGTGAGCACGAAGCTACCGTATAGAGTTGCCCCGCTCAATGGAATATCGTGAAAGAGATATTTTTACGAAATTAAACAGGATATATATACGTATCGCGCGTTCGCAAAATTCAATCGGCCAATTGAAACGAGGAAAAAACCAACGTAAATAATAATGCAGTGCCGCGTTATCATTCGAATCTACTGCGCGCGTGAATTTTTTAACAATACGATTCCACCGTCGAGTTACTGCAAAACCGCGCAATAACGTAGCACGTGTACATATGTATACTATACGAAAGTGCTCGCGTGGAGTTCCGAAAGACGGGGTAAAGGGCAAAAAGCAATGCATAAAAGAAAATTTTGTATCAGAATTCGAGAGAGAGTGTGTATACGTGACGAACAAACGGAGCGGGATATATTGTGTTTGAAGCGCGTCAAAAAGACGCGGTCGGATAGTGGGGGGGGGGGTGCAGGTACAGGGTGGAAATAATGAGAAATAAAAGTGGCGGAGAAAAGGGAGGTGAAAAAAAAAAAAAAAAATAGAGACGTCTTATCTTTCTGTTGTGCGCATCTGATCGAGCACGTAACCCGGTAAATTCAGTCCCGGTAATGCGAGACGTTTTCCAAAGCGTCTTGTATTTATGGCGCTATAACCTTCGGCTTTTCCCCCCTCTCCGGCTCGATGCAGCCTCTATTTGAAATCCAAGCTCGCTCGCATCCACCAGCCACCTTGTATCGCCCACGTAGGTATATACACATATACCCATACACCTTGGCTTTTTTATATACCGATCCATACATGCGTGCCGGACGAATTTTTTACTCGCTCTCACCCACTTGGTTGTAAAAAATGCATTTCGCTCGCGCGGCGTAACGAAGCTCCCGTGCAGGGAGATGGACCGATCAATCGCGAAAGTTTCCCCGAGCCGATTAAAACCCCGACAGTGCTGTTGGCATTCTCGATCTCCGAGTATACCATGTATATGTACATATTATGTATACCATTCGAGTGGGTGTGTGCGTTCACATCGTCAAACAGAGGCGTAGCGTTTTCTTGGTGTATGCGATAGTTTCGATTCCCAATCAATAAACTTGGCTGCGAAAGCTACTTACGGGCCACCGAGTGAGCCTCCGCGATAAGAGAGCGCCAGAGTGAGCTTGTTACTCCTATCGCACAGTGGGACTTAATACTCTGGGAAATGCCTCTTGTGCGTTGCACGCGCTACGCGGGTTACTTGGTGCAATCGAGCATCCAAAAAAAAACAAGGTTTTTCCTTACTCGATCTTTTAAAATAACGCGATATAATTTTCTCGACTCGTTGTAAAATTCTCAAAATGGCCCATAGAGAAATTAAGTTGGGGTATGCGTTCGATCGGTTGGATTCAGGATGATTCCAAATTATAAAATTTTATTTACATCTCTATATTTGTCTCGGTGTTAAGAAAATGATTTTTTAAATATTTTTATTTTTTATTTTCATGGTAATTTTATTTCATTTTACTTCCCGAAATATACAGTTATGCAAACAATACTCTGTAAAAGCATACTTTTTCGTTGTTTTGTTATATACGGCAAAGATCGGGACTGACACGCAGTGGCGTACGTATACATATAGAAATAATTGTCGTCAGAGTTAAACGAGTCTTTGAGTAATAGCTTACCCCCATTGTCTCCCTCGAAATTTTCAGCTAAGGTAATCGAGCAAAGTTAGGGAAAAAAAAAAACTTGTCAAAAATTGCAGTTTCAACACGTACTAGTAAAAATATATCTCGATAGCGCACCTGTATATTGTAAGCGTAAAAAAGCCAACCCACCCCCTCCATACGGGGGATATAAATTTCGCGTCGCGTGCTCGCGTGAAGGCGCACTCCGCGGGCTCGCTGCCGTGTTAATCTTTGTTATTTACGTCTGTGATTTTCCGCAGCCAAGGCTTTCACTTGATACCGCGTGTATGCACAAGTACATATTATATATATATATATATATATATATATATATATGTGTACGCGAGTTGAGAAAACAATCGGCCGAGTATCAGAGAGTATACATAAGGTAATGAATGGGCCTTACGTGGCCAACGGGAGAGCTTTTATCAAGTAATTATATATACAATGACCCTGTAGGTATAATTAGTCGGGGACCACGTGTAATTGAAGGATCACGGCACTCGCTGATGGAGACGTCAAGCGTGTATACAATGGTACAACACACACGATGGAAAAACTGTGGTCGAAAAAAATTATTAGCTCGCTATATCTAGCACATGCATCTGTAAGCTTCGCCATCCGCGCCACACGCACACACGTATAGGTACAATCACGTGTACGGTCTACAGCATAAGTATACATACGAGAGAGAGTCCAACGAAAGAAAGAACAAATAATGGCGGTGAGCTCCCGTATATAGTTGGGTATGGGTGTAGGTATGTGTATATATATATACGTGTTTGATGGGCGCAATTAAACCGGAGAGTGAATAGTCGTGTTTTCGCGAACAACTCTCTCTCGCCCTCCCTTTTTTCCCCCAAGTTCTTTCCGCAGCTCGCGCTTTCTTTCTTTATTTTATTTTTTTTGTTTTTTTAGTTGTTCCCTCCTGATGCACTATAAGAGTAAGGCACTCCTACAACTCCGTACGATTCGAGCTCGCGCAAAGACATTCTTATTCGCAGGCTGCACTTGTATGATTAACGGGCGTCCTCGGCGCGGAATAATTAATTGCTCGCCGGTGCAAGTGCTCGCCAGCCCGGGCTACGTGTGCGCATAAGGGACTCTCTCTCTCTCTCTGTCTCTGCAGCTCGGCTCGCGGGGGAGCTGTTGTAGGTACATACGTGTAGCCCTCGAGAGCAGTGTGAAAACGCTGACGCTGCAGCGCATGCCATATATGTATCATATATATATATATATATATATATGACGCTACTCATATGGGGGTGTACAGTGTAGCGCGCGAGGTGTGGACGACGAAAAATTTCACGTGCCCTTTGGCCCCACCGTCTCCCGGTTATCATTGCTCGTTTCTTTCGTAATACGTTTTTCCCTTTGCCACCCGGACACTAACGAGCAAACCATACCCCCCTCCCCGTGGAAATTAAAATACGGCGAAAAACGCGTTTGTCATGGTTATTATTGCTGTTGTTTCGCAAAGTGCTTATCGCGTCACGGGGGGGGGGAGGGCAAAGAAAATTACGAGCCAGCGGGCGCCCGAGTGTTTTTCCGTGCCGGTTGGCGAAAAAAGCGATTCGTCCGGGTGAGCGCAAAGTGGCGGAATTTGCAAGCGCGCGTGTACGCACGGCAACTCCTTTTTCTCGCAAGGGGCTATACGGTGAAAAATGGAGGACAAACAGCCGCCCGTCACCCCATCCGGTTAAAAATGTGCGAGGACATTTTTCACCCTTGAATTATTGAATGGAGCCGGCCCCTCCGAGCGATACTTCATCAGCGCGAATAATGAAACGCGTCTTCGTGGGGACCTGGTTTTTATGTGAATGTGATACCGGGGGCTTTTGCCCGATACACCAAGACGCGTCGAGTCATATCCAATGATTTTTATAATTTTTCCCGCGGAAGGGATGAAAAGCAAGTCGCATTAAAAAAGTTTGCCTGTGTATACGCAACATCCGGGATCAAGGGGCGCTCGTGACGAAGATTCATAGTTGGAGCTTGTTTGTGAAAAGTATACACACAGCTCGTGGAAAGTGACCGGGAAATCCAAGTTTGATTTTTTTTTTTTTCCCCTCCCAACTCTCCGTATTAAGGACTCGTCCGACAAAGTGCTCAAACTCCGTGTACCTGTATGTGCGTGTATATATGCGTGTACAAAGAAATGGCGGAAGAAAAAGATCGAGTAACGTATACGCTGTTCGCGCATTACATCATACAAAAGTTTTTTCCACCGGCACTTTTTCTCGATAAATTTTCTGCCTCGTCGAGTCCTCGAAACCATTATATTATCTACTATAGCTCTGCGCTTGCTATACTTGTACGTGCGCTGTGATTGTATACTCGCGAGCTTATTAGGGAGAGCAAGAGGTTTATCGAAAATTGTGCATATATGTGCATATACTTTGTACTCGTTTCTATATAATTGGGGTGAAAGTTGTGCTTTGGTACTTTGTCTTGTCATAACATCACTGAGAGTTAATAACTATATCTTATAGGCAACCCAAACTAGCAATCGAATTTTTTATACCACACATCATTCTGTGATTTTATATGATTAAATGCCGGAAGATGTTTTATGTTTGCTAATTCGAGCACTCGAGCGTCCAACGGAGGACTTAATTTTGTCTGCATCTTAATTAATGTCCGCTAATGCACGAGCTCTAATGTGTATATGAATGTATACGAGCGTTTTTTTAATATGCATTTTCTCACGCATAAAAGAAAGATGAAAACGTGGCTGAATCTCGGGCGAAAAATTATTTTGAAAATCTGTTGATGCATTTACCCGTTTCAAGTGATAAATACATCATGCGACTCTGTACCGTTATAAAAATTAAATAAAAGAGGTGCATGAGTTTGTGTACTTTTAATTATTCAAAAATGTTAATGGCCACTGTTACCAATTTTTATTTTGGGAATATCAATGTGCAACAAAGACAAACAAGACGAAATTTTCAAAAATTAAAAAAAAAATCATGTGAAATCATGACGTGTTTGTGCAAGCGTGTAATATAATACGATGTATTTTTCATTTGAGCTTTCAACGTGTTTTGAAAACACGCAAGCAAACAAAAATTTCCGAGTAGGTGGATGATGTATTATATTTTTTCAAATAATAAAAAAATATTGCGGAGGAATATCCCATTACTTCATTCGTGCCACGCTCGACTTTTTTTTGTAAACTTTGTGAAGCATTTGACATAAAAAAAAAAAAAAAACTTTGAAAATAAGAACTCGGCATCGATGAACATCCAATAAATTCGTAAGATATGTCCGTTAGTATCGGCAAATACCGATGATGGATATCCCACTGTGATGGGCAAACGAGCAAATAAATAAAACAAAAAGTACTGGTCGGATTATCAGTTGGAAGTGGTTATTTTTTTTTTTTTTTTTCACCCAGAGCACAATCAGTAGAGCGTTCCCGTGGCAAACAGCTGCTAATTTTTCTCCCTCCCTCGCACCCTTACTACGCGCGTATACACACACCAGAGCCTCCGCTCTCTTGGCACGTACATCCCGTTATATCTCGTCGACTTTTTTTTTTTTCTTCCTTTACGTTGCGCGCACACACCCCCTTTTTCCCTCGAGGTACGACTTTGCCGCGAAAATTATTAGCCCAAGGTGGTCGTGTTAAGTCGGAATTTAAGCTCCGCCGTTGGCTGTTAAGTCGCAGGAAATAGAGAAGAAGAAAGGAGGAAGCGCACCTGAAATAGCCCACCGGTGCAAAGAAAAGAGCAGCGAATTAGCTCCGCTCGTCAGAGGTGCGATGTGCTTTTTTTGTTTTTTTTTTCTTTTCGTCGGCTCGAGTTATCGTATTTTCGGGACTCGAGGACAATATATACGAGCGAAAAGATGGGAGGGAAAAAAGTTTCTTCCCTCCAGGCCTCAATACGGGACGAGACGATGTCTTTCTTTCTTTTTTCCCCTTTCAGTGCACAGGCTTGATTTGACGACTTGTTGGAACTCTTTCTTTTTTATTTGTATCGTTATTTCCTTTTCAGTCTTCTCTCTCATTACTACACTCTCCCTCTCTCTCCCTCCACAACTGTGCTGCACCACCTTTTCTTTGGGTATTTCTTCGTTTTTTTTTTTTCTCCTACTTTTCTAAAAAAAATATTTACTCACCTGGCTCCCTCGCGATTCTTTTCATTTTCTTCTCACATTTGTTGCAACATCAATCGAAATAATGGTTTTGCGTGCCATTTCCCACCTCCATTGGCTTTCGATCCTTTATCACAGCACCCGGTGCACGGGGAAATAATTTTACAAATCTAAGTAACAGGAAATTTCTTAGGAAATAATATAACATTAATTAAATTTCCTCACAATATTTTTTTAATACATTTTCTTTTAACTTTTAACGGCTGATTAAATTGAATTTCTCACGAGAAACGGCAAAACCACTGTACTTGATTATGATTTCCTGGATTATTTTACAGCTAGTTCTGAGATATGTTGGAAAGAAATACTTTCAACGAAATTAAAAATAACCATCACCCGGTAGTAGTAATAAAAAAAAAAATTTTTTTAAAGTACAAATCAAGGAACGTATTTTTTCCACCCTTACCATTAAAAGCTTTTTCAATGTAGTTTTTTGTTTTCTTCTTCTTTTTCAAATCTCCCGATAAAAACAAGAGTAAAAGAAATTAAAACAAAAAAAAATCTTCTCTCTTTCGTTGCTCCCTTTAAGTCGTCGATTCCGTGTTCGCGCTTAACTTACCTTCACTTACAAAGCTCGACTATCGGGATTTTAAAAATAAATCTCAAGTTACGTACCGGCACTCTAACGCCACAATTACTCATATAAACGCGCGTCGGTTAGGTAAATGCGACGGAAAACGACCTCCAACGATACACCGGTTATTGTGCGATAAAAATGGGGGAAAAAAAAACGCTCAACACCAAGTGCCTCGTTAAATCACCGCGGAAGTTTTTTCCACCGCGTTTACCTTTGAACGGCGAACTGTATATACCAACGCGCGACTAAAAGCCATACGCGGCATAAATGTGACGATACCACGAGTGGGGTCGACACGAAACCTCGACCAAGTCGCAACGAGTTGCCAATTCAGCCTGGGCTCCCCAAACGTCACCGTACGAGTATGTTTTTCCTCCTCGAAGATGGAATATAATAAATTTCACCCGTGCGGGGATAGGTCGAATCAGCGAAACTCCAGCACTGCACTGGAGAGTACACACAGGGTGGCCGGGGTCGATCTGGCCTAAAAGGTTTTCCGTGTGACGGAGGCCCCGATATGAGACGCGCGTGCCCGGGATACGTTCGGCTGTTTTGCCGCTCCAGCGCCCATCCATTCGTCCCGGCGTTATACTCGTCCTCCGTTTGTTTGCTCTCCACCCCCCCTCCTTTTTTTTTTCTTCCCTCGTCCGTTTTCTCAAAGAACGCTGATTTTATCCGAGAAAAAAAAAACTAACAAAAAGTTATGGCCCCGGTAGCTTTTGTTTATGTTAATTTCATTGGCCGGAAAGGGGTTTGATGTTTTTTCAGTGCGAGCTGAGCCGTAATATGTGGACCGATCGATGAGAATATACCTATACCCAAGTGGGTACTATAGCTTCATGAAATTTGGGGCGAAATCGTGAAATACGGGATTTTAGGGGGAGGCAAATCAATTTGCGCGTTCGCTTAAGTAAAATATGTACACGGGGTCTACTCTCGAAGCTATAACGGGAGATGTTCATTCCTAATGCATTTGTCGATCTCGCGTTGATCGTTGTATGGTTTCTCGGCGACCGGTGGGAGGAAAAATAAAAAAAATCTCTAATTAGCCACTACCAATTACAGATACGTTTTTCCAACTATACGTCCAACCAAATTTTCATAGCCAGCTTGAAAAAACGGTCAATTGCTTTAATACGCCGCGTACCGATTTCCAGGACGAAAATCGGCAACTCCATTACGAAATATCGTGACTCTGAAACTAGCGTATAGGTACCTATTTACGTAATGTATACTTGGAGGGGTTGACGCACCCCCTCGTCTGTGATTATTTCCCTTCTCCTTTTTCCCGTTGGATGAATCACGGTAACAAACGCCGCGCATCCTTTGGCGAAGAATGAGCTCTCTCAAGTTAGATCAGTCGAATTAGTCAATATTGACTAATTATAAGTGAAAAGTCGTTTACTTATCACAATAAGTAAACGACTTTCACTGACCGATTCAACTTTAGAGGGAGCGACAGATTGCAACGCGTCAAGCGAGAATGCACCCCCGGAAGGAAAGAAGAAAAGGCCGGGGGGGAGGGGGGCACAGCCACCTGGGAAATCACGTGGTATAGCGCTGGGCTCGATCGTGAAAGGGTATATACAAGCGGAGAGACGGACGCCTGCACGCGCGAACAAACAAGCGAAGGAGATTAGACGCGAGAGGCGCGGTGATCAGGAGGGACACACAATATGATAAGTAAGGCTCGGCGCGTCGTTTATTATACGGGACAATATTCAAATGTGGCCCGTTTGACGGGTATATATGTATATTGTATAGAACAAGGAACTCGTGCACTCACGTATACATATCGAGTCTGCAAATATTTGTACCTGCGTGTATACATACATACATATATATAGGGTACGCGTAATCCAATAAGGCACACACACATACACACGTTATAATGTATGTATAGGTACATGACCCGCGTACGTGCATATCTTTTGTACACATTGTGTATAGGTATATACGCGCGTGCACGTGATATTACATGAATGTATGAAATCTTGAGAGGAGGCGGTGGGGCGCAGGTGCGCCACGCGCTGTGCAAATAAGCTCTCACGTTCGCATCAGACACGTTTCGAGGGTCGAGTAAGGCGAGCATACAAATGTAGCGTATACGGGGGGGGATACATTTTGCACACTCCCTTGGTCTTGGGAGCCCTCGTTTGCGCGAACGGAGGTGCATCGAGTGCAGCTTACTCGCGAAACGAGCGCTGCTAATTAACCAAGTCTCTCGCGGCTCAGATATAGTCCAACAACCTTTTTTTTCTTTTTTTTTTTTAGTCCTCCCGTGGTATCACGAATATCATTTGCAAACGCATGCGAATCGCATTACCGCGTTAAAGTGTACCTACTCGAGGCCATTGCGGCTATTATGGTACAACCGCGATGGTATAGGCAAAAGTGAATACCTGTGCCATTCAGCGAACTTTGAGTTGCGTGTTTTGGGATATGTACATTTTGCCCTTTGAATCTTCGTCATTGCAAAGTGTACAGCGGGGCATTTACCGCCATTCGGTGGCCTTAGCGTCAAAGCAACGGTGTAATAGCAACGCCTTTGACCTCGTGCCATTGGAGTTGTTTCTAAATTTACACTCCACGTGAATCGAGTACACTCGTCGTTTCAATTTACGTGAATCGACTTTGTGGGGGAAAATTTTAGCTCAACAGACACCTTTGCGCATTAAATTTCAATTGCCCCATTTGTGGCGTACAAAAAAAAAAAAACTCCCGTTTGTAAACCACTTTTCACCCCTCCCAGCTCGGTTATTCTAACTCAACAGGTGCTGGATTCATCGCGCTCGTTCGCAGAGAAATGATATACATTTGCTTCCGTCTTTTTTTTTTTTCCTCTTCGCGTTTTTACTACCGTCCGCGCAGCGAAAAATGAACAAGGCTTCCTCGCACGAAAAATTGCGTGGGATTAAAATTCAATCGGGAACGCGTTGGAGGGGATTTTTATTTGATCCGAAATCATCTGTATGAACCATTGCTGCGTAGGCGGAAGTGGTACAAGTGACTTGATCCGAAGGTCGCGCTTTGGTGGTATGCTTAGCAAAGTTTGTTGGGTCGATGGGCGATACTTGGAGCGTCTTCGCTCGGCTAATAACGTAAAATCACCGGCCAACTCTGGAGGTCGAATGTACAGCGTGGGGTTCGGAAGGGAAGCCAAGGTCGATCCCCTATACTCGTCGCGCAGCTTATTAGCCAAACGAGTGTGCCCGACCACCTGGTCCAGCTCGTGGATAGTCTACAAGCGTCCGACCCCGTCGACTAGTCGCTCCGGAGTAAAAATTCGATTTGCCCGAAAGTGGCTGTCCGAGGTTGGGTATGGGAGCGCAAGGTCGGTGTATTAGCATTCCGGGGCTTCCTGTCCGAATAACCCTGTGTATTATACGAGGGTCGATACAATCTGCTCGGCCCAATTGATCATTAAAATTACCATATCAATTTCGCGTTTGGTGCGCTGCTTTGGGTTACTATATACACGAGACCATGGCCCTGCTGATGGTTATAGCGCGTCTCGAGGCTGTACACGTATAAGCTTGATTAATGTCGTTTGTCTTCCCGTGAGCGTAGCTTGACTAATGTGCAACGCGACGCTGTACGCGAGATTATGTGTCCAGAGTCCCCCTCGCAGATGCGCACAGCCCGGCAAGATCTTGATGATTTTTCAACCCCCCCACCCCCCTACGGTCTTGCACTCGAGCAAAGAAGTTTGGCCCTTCGTGCATTGTCTCCGAGATTTTCCCTCCGGCTTCTTGTTTAGTTGTGTAGGTATACTTGACTAAGCGCGCAGTGGCTCAGTCGACTAGGTCGTGGATTGACACGCGGGAGACCGTGGTTCAATTCCCGGCCATAGTGCGACTTTTTCGGGCAAGTACCTCTGTGATTGTTCACATGTGCTTTTTCACCACGCAATGCTCCTCGAGGAGGGTTTAGGTGACCTTCTCGCAGCAAAGATTGCCTAATTTCTCCCCCTATCACCCTCTCAGCAATGGGAGGCTTCCTATCCCTCTTTCCTTCCTCCTCCAAAGTGCTAAGTGCTCTGTGTAGTGCCCTTTATAGGAGCCGGACGTAAAGCACTATAATATAAAATAAAAAAAAGGTATACTTGACAACCCTACCCCTACCCCCCCACCCCCAGTATCGCATATGTATAGTAATATATATGGTTGGGAAAGTTTGTTTGCGGCACTTGTTCGCGAAACAATTGGCACGAGAGTGCGTTAGAAAAGTTTTCTCGAGTGGCCTATAAAACAAAGAGATTTTTACGTTTTTTCCCACGATAGGTCGATAAGTGCAACTTGATGCGAGTTTTCCAAGGGTCAAGTGAAAAAGGAGTGAAAAAAAAGTGGCAAAACGTGAAATTAACGAGGTGGGTGGTAATTAACGTGTTCGCAGGTTCCATAAGCAACATCGACGGAGCCGAGTACCACTGCAACAAAACAGCCGTTCGAAAGGTGATTAGCGGCGTCGTCGGGGCCGCAAGCTCCGTAACATCGATCCAAGTCGCCAATCTCCTCCGGCTGTTCCGCATACCTCAGGTTGGTGGTAACCATACGCTCGATACATTGAAAAATACTCGATGTTATTTATCTTACTCACCGGTACAATGAGCCAATTAGAATAGCGCTCAACGGGGTCAACGAAAAGGGCGTCGTTGGCACATCAGAAAATTTATTTGGAGGGAAAACCCGATATTGGCAGGGATGTATTTATGTAATATTCCGAGTTTCGATTACTCGCGGGCCAGTTGATGCATGCGAGCGGTGGTGATTTCGTTCAAGCTTCACCGAGCCGTGCGAGCGAGCCACTGGCCTGAAAAGCATTGTGCCGTGAAATCACCTTTCCCCTCCTGTCATCGACCCCCCCCCCCCCGTATCTCGCAACCTCCAGACGTTCCCTGCTCTTCTAGCACTCTATCTCTCTCTCTTTCTCATTTTCCGCCCCTGGACACCTCCCCCGCGCCAGCCTTATCCACCCAGCCACTTTCTTTCCCGAGCCTCTTATTGCCATTCTCCGTTCGCATTATCTCCCGAGCACCTGAATCCCCAAGATATATCCGATATTATATACCACCTACACCGGGTTGCATAGTGTATTCACCTTACTTGACCACCCTCCCTTGGGATATAAAAGGGCATAAACAGCTTAACCTATTGCATTTATAACTGCTACTATGCATATATGACCAATAACCCTCGTTCGAACTTTGTTGATTGAAACAAGAGGGAGCCGGATCACCCGTCGTATTTTATGCAGCAGCGCATCATCATTTATTCCATTCCACCGTCAGAATGTATAAGTGTACGTACGGACGCGGAGATAATCAGTTTTTCGCATCTGCAATTTCGCGGTTATTCCTCGGATGTATATATATATATATGGACGGGGAGATGGGGTGACGGAGGAAAAATCCAGGGATCATGTAAATGAGCGTTTGGCTTGTTTGATGGAGAGTCCCTGACTCAATCTCGAGTGTATATAGGTGTGGGACGACGGGGTATTCCTCTCACGTAAGCGGGCCCTATTTGCATCATCGACGAGTTTCGACCCGTCCCAGCTGTGCAATCGCTCTTAATAGATCGGCCAGATGATGATTCGGCAAAGGCTCTTTGAAATGTATCGCGCCGTTGATGTGACCCCTACCCCCTTCCGGACGTAATGTTTAATTGGCCCCTTAAGAGCCCCTGCCCCTTTGATATTTCGAGTTGTTTTCTCAGTGGGGCAAACTAATGTTTTTTGCCAAATAAAAGGTCAATGATTCGAGATCTGTATAATAAAGACACTACTCTACGGCTATGATCTTCAACCAATTTTTTTTCAAAGATCGTGGATTTGCAGCAAAAAGGACGATAACTCGTTACCCTTGCCTACATGTTATTGTATGTGAATACTGCATTGACTGGATTTTTCTTAGACAATCGTCTTCTTTGTGATTTCTTTTGGATTAGTAAAATACAAAGAAACCCAAGAATTAATATTAAGTCTTTTATTCAAATCTTTTATGATCCATTTTAATAAACACAATGAAAGCACCAAGTTTTTTATGATTTATCTTAAGAGCTTTGGAAGCTTTTCTATGTATTGTACGAAAGAATAACTAAAAGACAGCGGATAAATATTGAAAAAGACGATATGATTTGTTGTCACTGACAATTTCCAAAACGATGTCAAGCACAAAAATGTGATGGTAACTTTATACGCTTCGACGCGAAATCAATATCATTAGCTACGGGTATGCAAAGTACGGCAAGATAAATGTCAAGTTGGAGGAATTTATCAATGTCAAACTGTTGGCCGTAAAATTTTTACAAAGCCGCGAGTCAGCACAAACTTACTTTTCAGCAAACAGCGTTTCCTGTCCTCCGATTCGCTTCGCGCAAATGCAAAATTTCCGACTGTCTGTTTCCCCCCTTGCCTACCATTGACAGAAATAGGATGGCAAAAAGTGAACGGGGAAGCGCACGCGATGGGTCCCCATTATATGAGCTCAAGAAGTGAATAGAGGAGAGCTTTTTCCTTTTCTTGCGTTTCTCGGCGTTTTTCCCGAACATTAGTATAATACGTAGCATTGTCCCGTGAGCAAATGGTGATTCCATCGAAGAAAAATAAAAATCGTGCATGAGTTGTTCCCAAAGCATGTTCACTGTAACTAGGTACTTTGGAGGTGTTTCAAAATAAGACGCTCTAATTGAAATTTCAATGTTATTATGCAAAAAAGCTCCTCTGCCTTATTTCGCGACCCGCCGACCCTCGCCGGCGCAATATCGAATCCCTTAGTTTTCCCCGTTTCGTATAAATTTGCATACAAATGCCCAAATAAGAGCCTCCTCGAGAAAGTCGACTCGAACTTCTTCAACCGGAATGTTGTGCATCGCCACGACGAGTACATGTATAATATTACTCGCACATAAAAAACAAAAGCAAGAAAGGGTTGAATCTCCGTCGAGAAGGTGATCGGTCCAGCAAACGTTTGTCGCCCCGCGGCGATTACTGAAGTCGAAAGCAAAAGTGCTCGGCAACGAGCCGGCGATTAAACGAAGAAACGGGGTGGGGATATGGGAGGGGAGTTATGGAAATTATCGATCGGAGTCGCGTCCATTAGCGGAATAAAGGAGTTATTAGCCCGGCACCAAGAGCTGGGCCCCCCGACCCTCTCGGATTTCAGACGAAGATGGAATTCCGGCACTTGGCTTTTCCGCTCTCGCGCTATACAATTCGCCTAATCGATTATTCATGCGCTGCCCGCCACCACCGATAAACTGCACAGATGGTATACCCTGCGCAGTCACTCTATTTACAAAGTGCGGCCCCGGTATTGGGTACATCCCTCTCCAACCCTCCCTCCATATAGCCCACCGACTCGTGGATTCTCGCTCTTTTACAGCTTTCATTTTCGAATCTAATCCGCGCGGATGCGCCCTTTAATTGGCACTCGCGGTTGTCCAACATTTGACGCGCCACTGCAAAGAGAGAGAAAAAGGCGCGGGGGGGGGGGGCAAGCCAAATTAATTAAACGGGTTGGAAAATATAGACATTCGCGTTGCGCCACCCCCACGGTCGAAACAAACCAGTGGCTCTGGCTGTGCGTAGTCCTCCGGAATTATGCTCGATGATGTAGTCAGGATTCTCGGCCTCACCGAAATACGTTAACAAGATTATTCGGCCTCCGAACGATCGCTCGACGAGGTCGATTTCTTTGAAGAGCCCACTCGACTCGTTTATCGATTCTCATCAACTACGCCGCGATCCCGCCATCGTCATCATCGTTCGATTTAGCGTGTTACCTACTCTACCGAGCTCGAGCCTAATTTTCGCGGTAACCTAATTTCTCGTCCTTTGTATACCGATCACCGATTTACTTATTTAAAAAGGGAAATATCCTCCCGTTTTATTAACAACTTTTTGTTTCTGTTGATCCGAGAGGAATAAATACGCCGACGAGGATGAGCGTACACGTTACAGGTAACAATCAAGACGAGTCGAGTGGAGCGAGAGAAAAAAAAAGGATTGCAAAGTATAGTGAAAGGAGATTACATGTATACAACGAGATGATACGAGTCTCGGGAGGTTCTACCATTACCGAGCTTTTCGATTCAAATTTCAAAGAATACATACAGCCACTCTCACGGAAGAGGTCCGTGCAACCCTGAATATTTTCAAAAGCCACTCGGGCCTAAAAACAAAAACTTCCCCCCCCCACCCATTTTACGAAAGCACCCCTCGTATTTCGACTCTTTTGTGCCGAAAAGCACAGCTCTCGCATAAATATGCAAAGCGCATATTTTTCGAGTTTTTAAAATTCACCAGTTTTAGAAACGACAAGAAACAGAACGAGAAATTTAAAAACTGTAGATACAAATAAATACATCGTAAACAATCAGACGAGCGCGTGTCGCAGTTTATCTGGAGCGCTTGACGTCCCAACTTTGAGCAATAAAAAGGAGTTTGAATAACAGCAAAAAGTCGCAAAAGCAATGAACCCCGACACCTCTACAGTGGGCGCGAGATGGGGGAGTAAAAAACAATTACAAACACAGCGCACGCAAAAATATGGTTTTACGCGCCGAATGCCTTTCGTTAGATCTTGGCCCGACCGGCACGCGGTGCGAATAACCGTGGTGGTGCCGCAACTGCGAGAGCGACGACGAGCGTGGTAATCGAATTATCCCGAGCACAAGGGGATGTGTATATGTATCGTGGAATTGAATTACCGACGAACCAGATTGCTCTGTAATTTTAAAGCGCTTTGCCGGTGCACCACCACAATTCTCTGTACCCCGATCCCCTTCACTCAACCCGCGGAACGAACTCTCGCGCGCCCGAGCTATTCGATGAGCGCGTGGAACGTACCATCTTTCTCGTTTCTTTCGATGATTTTTATTGCTGACAAACACTGAGCTTATATGCACCTTATTGGCTTTGGGTTTTCAGTAACCAAGACACCTGCCATTTGATTACATGTAAACTACTTGTATACACTGTGGGATGAAAAAGAAAAAAAAAAATTTGGCACATCTGTACGATACGATTTAAAACGATTCAGAGTAAAATGTGTAATTATCGTAGGTGTCGTTTTTCTCAACGAGCCCGGAGTTGTCGAACAAACAGCGCTTCGAGTACTTCACCCGCACCATACCCAGCGATCATTACCAGGTTAAAGCCATGGTCGAGATAATCAAGCAAATGAACTGGACTTACGTGTCGGTCGTTTACGAGGAGAGCAACTACGGAGTCAAGGTGATTTCAAATTGTACATGCATACACCGGATGATATGCGCGTTATTGTAACGAGGCTGTATCCACTTGGTGTTCCAGGCCTTCGAGGAGCTGGAGAGCCTGCTCGCCAAGAACGACATATGCATCGCGGTGAAGGAAAAACTCGTCAAGGACTCGGGCGTCGCCGACGAGAGCGTCTACGACTCGATAGTCCAAAAACTACTGACGAAGCGCCGAGCCCGAGGTGACATTTCTCTTCATCTTAATGCTTTCGTTCACGAATTTTCACTCCCGATAATCCCGAGAGACTCCCCGTGTTATCTCATTTTCATCTCGCACTCGCACACCCACTCCCCTGCACTCTTCATCACACTCCTAATTCCCCGCGAATCACAGCCGCGCGTATACACCCATCGGTATAGATGGATACGCGAGAACCGGCTTGTTGAGGCCCCCTCGCCCATCGATACTTTGGGCAAAGAAAGTTCACCCCCTCGAAAGTGATGTACATATATATATACATCCTCGTTTCCAGTGACAAGCTCCACGAAAAATCGCAAGTGCCATTGTACAGAAGCTTAAATTTTTAACAATCGCTTCGAGAGGCCGGGGGCGGACGTGATTAACAGCGTGATGGGGGGAGATATAATGACAGTGGTAATGGAATTGTTGCAGGTTGTATAATCTACGGGTCGGACCAGGAGGTGGCTGGCCTGATGAGGGCGGTCCGCCGGAGCAACGCGACAGGGGTGTTCTCGTGGATCGGCAGCGACGGCTGGAGCGCGCGGGGCTTGGTCAGCGACGGCAACGAGGCCGAGGTCGAGGGCACTCTGTCCGTCCAGCCGCAAGCCAACCCGGTCGAGGGCTTCGAGGAGTACTTTTTGAATCTCACCGTCGAGAATAACAAGAGGAACCCCTGGTTCGTCGGTGAGTCGGGCCTCGACCCCAATTTTGCTGAACCCCCTCCTTCATTCCACGCCTCGCGACAATCAGCGAACTCAGCCGGATAATAACAACTCCAACTTTTCTTACACCCCCCTTCGTGGCCAGGTGGGAAATCTCTCGATAACTATACGTATATTTATACACGGTTGGGGGGAAATTGATTCCGACGTGTACGAGATGCGCGATATAAATGCGAGCTTCCCCTGATGCCTTTCCTATACGTGTCTGAAAAAACAAGCGAGACGCGAGTTGGCGGGGTCATTTACTTGGGCAATAAGCGAGTCAAAGGGGCCGAATTGATCGGTGGGATTTCGCGGAGCGTAGGAAGGAAGAAATGACTTGGAAGTGAAAAATTCGCGCCTTTGAGGAAAACGGAGGTGGAAGGGAGCTGGATTTACGTAATGGCTTACGTGATCCCGAAAGCCATACGCGACTTTTTTCCGGTGGTTGGGGGGAAACAAAAAATTCCCCAAGAAGTGTGTTCATCCTTCCCGCAAAGTTTTAATGATCCATTGGATGCGCTTAGGGGCAGATTAGCGGGGGGGTTAATATAAATTCAGGTACGCGCGATAACAAAGTGTAATAGGTAGACCTCGGCGACCGTCCAAGTGACCCCGATCGCTCGAGAGAGAAAAAAAAAAAAGAAAAAAGTTTCGTAACGGCTTTGTTTGCGTGGCGCGGATGAATCGATATACGTGAAATACACCGAGTGAGCGCGTGGGTATTATACATACATAAGAGATTCGCTCTCGGAATCTTAATCATCGATGTGTATAAAAAGAGCTCGCAATTACGGGCGACCTTAATTAATACATCAAGTGAGAGCGCGCGGGGGAGAGAAAGCAGAGCGCCACCTCCCTTTCTCAGTGGCTCATTAGCTTTTGTCGTGGACTATCTTGACTAGTGCCCGAAGGAAAATCTTGTTGTTGTTGTTGTTGTTGTTGTACTTTGATATTATTTTCATTTTTGTGGATACGTCTATTTTTTTCCCTTTTTTTTTTTTTGCTTCCTCCTGGTATGTAATTTTATTTTTTTATCATCATATTGTGAGTTTAGAAATAAAAGGTTTTCCAATGAATGGAGGTATTTTCATCTACGTAATTTACTATATTTTCTTATTAAATTTTACGTTTATGTAAAAAAAAAAATATTTCTTTATTTTATAATAATTTTATCATTTTCATAGTCTAACAAAAAAAAATTTTTTTTTTAATTTTTTCGGCTTGGACTCGTTAAAATTACCTGATATGAAAAACTACAATTAAAAACTTGATTATTTTCTTAATTAATACATACTTCTTGTGCGCGATGAAAACACTGGAAAAATTTCAAGTTAAATTTCTAGGCAACATTTAAAATATCTTATTTTTATTTCTTAACCTAATATTTTTCAAAATAAATATAAAAACAAAATACAATACTGCAAAATTAAATTAAGGACGCGAAAATCTTTTTTAAATAAACTTAACTTTTTCACAAGTAATTGACAAGACATTTTTTCCCATCATTATAAATTACGAACCAAAGCCCAAAGTTTGAATACGCATGTCATGTACATCCAAGCCCTCCTTATTATAAATTCTCGCAGATGATCTTCTTTAGAGATTAACAGTTTAAGAGGGGAAATCGTCGTTATCCGCGCAGCACTGAACGAACGCGAGCTGCGGCTGCAACGAAACTAATGGGATGCCCCAGCGAATGAAATCTGCTCAAAGTGAAAGCACGGCAGAACGCGATTCAAAGAAAAAGATCGTATGTATAATGGTGGTTTAAGAAAATTTTCCTCGGCAAGAAAAAAAAAAAAAAAAAAAAAATTGCAGCATTTTCCAAGATACAACGCCAATTTACTCGACACCTTACACCTACTTAAGCTGAAAAATTCACGTGTACAAGAGGCGATGGATGTCCCGCGTCAGCCGCGGACTCGAGTCAATATATCTTTCTTCCCTACTTACCCTCGAGTGTCTAGCGACTTGGCCTTCTTTTACTTCCTCGCAGTAGCTATACCAGATATTATGTAGTACTAGCAAAAAAAAAAAAGAAAAGAAAAGAAAAAAGATTTCTCTGTAGCTCGGAGCCACGCGCGCTTAGAGCATGCAACTTATGACTACTTACGTCAAACACTCGAAAGGGAACCGCTTGAACTGAAAGCGACTCTTTTTTTTCTCCCCTCCTCCTCCGCCCTTCTTTCACTCGACTCTCGGCAAATCTTAGACTAGCGATGAGCCCGAAACCATGCACTGCCAAGGAGCGCGCTCGTATTTGTTTCACTGTTTTTTTTTGTTTTTTTGTTTTTTTTCTTCTACTTCTTGCGCGTCGGTGGCCTTAGAAATCAAGAATTAAATCGACACGCCATGCGCGTCGTAATGGTATAAAAAAAAAAAAAAAATTATTGTCATGGTAGTAATTCTACAGAGTGCACTTCGAAAGCACACACGTATGCCACGTGGAATGTATACGAGCGTAAATTTAATTTCCAGCCGCATCAGGATACGTCGCGCGTGCATCATAAAAAAATGTCATTTCCCGGATAAAATAAGAAGGAAAAAAAAAAAAAAAAGAATCGACGAAAGGAGGGTGGAAGAACCGTATTAAGGCGGAATATTGAGTTGCGCCCTGCATATCCTTTGACTTTATGCACCTCACATATTTGCGATGGTACATACGTGGGCGGATACACGTCACATAATAATATATATATTATGTATCGTAGGTACGCCTCTTTCGCGACATATTGGTATTTCGCGATACTCGAGGTGTACGCATGTATGGGTAAAATCGAGGGTAAAATCAAACATAAAGTCCATCATATATTTATTATACCCTCGATACGCGTATGCGATTCTCGTCCATTTGCAGCAAAATTTTTGTTAATGGTCATTATCGTATGTACTTACATGAAAATGATTTCAGAATTTTGGGAAGATCATTTCAAGTGTCGATATCCAAACTCATCGCTGACACCTTACAACAGCAAATACGAGAATCTGTGCACGACGAAGGAGAGGCTGAGCAAAAAGGACATGGCGTTCGAGAACCAACTGCAATTCGTCTCCGACGCCGTGATGGCCTTTGGCTACGCGTTTCGGTAAATTTATCCGCGACCACAATCATTTTTTCATCGAAATCCGATTGATGTTATTTTACACTTTTGTTACATCCCCCCCACACGTTTGATGTTGCAGCGACATGCACAGCGACTTGTGCCACGGTAAATTTGGCTTGTGCGACGAAATGAAGCCAACGAAGGGGGAGGAGTTGCTGAAGTACCTACGCAAAGTCGATTTCGAGGGTAAGGCTATATATAAGTGTACTGTTATTTTTTTTTTAAATAATCCAATCACCGACTGAGAAAGAGGAAGTAAAATTGATTTGTCGTGCAAGGTCTCAGTGGCGACAAATTCAAGTTCGATAGCAACGGCGATGGTCCGGCTAGGTACAACATCCTTCACTTCAAGCAAGTCGCCGCGGGCCGGTACGAGTGGATTCGGGTCGGCAAGTACTTGGAGGACACTCTGCACCTCAACATGTCAGGCAAGCCTTTGTTTGTTTGTTTGTTTGTTGTCTCGTTGAATTTTACGCAATTTTTTCAACAACAGCATAGTGAACCATACTCTTATGCGTACATCTGAAATTTTTGAGCCAATGGCTGTGCCAGAGTGTACCTTTTTTTTTATTAAAATTTTCTAGAGATCACGTCTTGAATCTTCTTTAATTTCTCGAATCGACGTATATATTTTGTTCCGAAATTCGAGATGATTATCTCTGGATATTTGCACATTACTGCACGTGCCCGCCAGTAAGTATCTGTCATTTCAACGTTTCCCGTGCAGGCGCGCAACTAAAACTCTCATCTCGAAGAGACAGAGTTCGCGTACAACGAACTACATAATATTATACTTGCGACGAAAGACAATGAAACTTGCGCCTTACATATATATATATATATACATACCTACACGTGACACGTGCCGCGGGGGCCAAAGTAGTTTATTCGTGTCTCTCTTGGCTTATGCTTCTCGGTGTCCGTGTGTAGAAGTGAGATTCCGACTGGAGCGAGCCGCCCCACCGGAGAGCGTGTGCTCCCTGCCCTGCGAGTTCGGCCAGGCAAAGAAGTACGTCGAAGGCGAGAGCTGCTGTTGGCACTGTTTCAATTGTACTCAGTACCAGGTTGGTCATGTCCCGCACGTCCACGGACGCCCACCCTCCGCCCCATTCTCGTTCTCTCCGCACGTCCCCAAGTCCATCTTTCTCCCACTCGCCTAATCTCCATCCCCCCCTCCTTTTCTCCCTTCCCGCTTTGATCAATAGCGAATACACGCAGCTTCGTCCTGATTGCTGGATCGCTTACTCTTCGCTCATTGCGCACCTATTGAACCATCCCCGACACGTTTCCTTTTTTTGTCCCCCCTTCGCCGATTAGTTTCATCAACGGTACGTGCGATTGTTCCAGGCGGAAAAAAAAATGGTTTCTGCTAGACAGTTCCTTTTTTTTTTACCTTTTTTGGGACATGATTTAATTTAATTTAATTTTGGGGAGCTGAAATAAATAGCTTACTCAATTGTAAATCGTACGTTATATAAATCCGAGCTCGAACTTTGGTGAAACAATCGAGGCGAGAGGGGTGGAGGGTGGTGGAGAAAAAAAAAAAAAAAAAAAAGAGTCAATTTGAGAATGCAAATTCAATGAGGCGAATGAATAATTTTCTCGTTCTTCTGGCCCGGCCCGCAGATACGGAAACCAGATGACGAGACTCAATGTATCGATTGCCCCGAAGGAACCGTCCCGGACGACACTCACTCTTACTGCCGTGATATACCGGAGGAATTTTTAAAGCTGGAAAGTGGATGGGCCATCGGCGCCATGTCCTTCTCCGCCATCGGGATACTGGTAATTGATGAAATCGATTCCCATTCCACGCCCCGGTGAATCAAATGAACGACCGCCATCGATACAAGCCATACATATATATATATATAATACCGGCGGCTCTGATTTACCAACCTTTTTTTTCACTTATACATACACTTTATTAACAGCAACAGTGGCGCTATTTTCAATTTCAAAGGGGGCACGGAAAAAAGAAAAAAAGGAAAATACTTTTTTTCAGGTGACGCTCTTCGTGGCGGGCGTTTTTCTCAAGCACAACGACACGCCCGTCGTTAGAGCTTCCGGCAGGGAATTGTCTTACATTTTACTGTCGGGGATCCTCCTGTGCTACTTGGTTACGTTCGCCCTCGTCTTTCGCCCGACGAACATTGTTTGCGGAATCCAGAGGTAAGACGACGGCTTTTCCACCTATATTCGTGCGCACACGCCCCAAACCGAAAAGCTTCGAATCATCCAGGTACGCGGATTACTCGCGCTTACACGTGTATTAAACTCCATTCGAAATTGCCCTCCTCGTTACAGCTCTATTGAGGCTCTTAAACGTGTATCCAGCAACTTCTTGTGGCTGTCTGCCCCTGATGAAACGCCCCTTGATTGATTTACCGTTAATTGAACGCGACGCTAACTTGTAAATTTGCATCAGTAATTACGAATCGACTTTTTAACTTGAATCCCCCCGCGTGATTTGGCAATATTTCACGTGTTTACATTGATTCTCCGTCGCTGAAAAGAAGCAATTTTTTCTCTTTCGGTGCATAATATACAATTCAATTGTGCGCTTGGCACTTGGAGCTGCACGTACCATTTTCATACAGAGTTCAAAAGGAGCAGAGTGTCTTTGTGTGGATATACATTTTTTTTCTCTGATTTATTTTTTAAATAAAAAATAATCACGCTCTCCCTTTGCTCCGTACAAAAAAATACGCAAGAGCGCGTTCTCGGCAGCGCAATTACATTAGCCAAAGCACTGCCTCTATCTCGATCTCCGCCGATGCCTTGGGGCCGCGTGATTCAGCGAACAAAAGTTCGTTGCGGCACCACCTCAATGATCCCCCGAGAGCTTACTCGCAATTAAAAAAATTAGGTTAAAATTAATTAAGATCGATGTCGTTCGATGGGTCTAATAGCCTCGCTAAAGGGCTCCTCCTTTTCGTTGATTAAAAAATATTTCTCCGTCAAAGAGAAAGGAAGGGAGGAGGGAGGAGAGCTCGTTAAGAGCGGGATGAGTCACAAAGGTGTGTGTAGGGTGGGAAAAATGGAGTCCACGCCCACCCTATGAATCTCTCTTTTTTCGCATGTAAGTCCAAAGTGAACCGATGGAGCAAACGAATGTGTATCGCCGTAGATTCGCGGCGGGCTTTTGCTTCACGGTGGTGTACGCGGCGCTGCTGACCAAGACGAACCGGATATCGCGGATTTTTCGGGCCGGGAAGCACAGCGCCAAGCGGCCGTCCTTCATATCGCCCCGTTCGCAGCTGATTATCTGCTCGATGCTGGTCTTTGTGCAAATCCTCATTAACGGGGTCTGGATGGCCATTGATCCCGCCCGGGCCATGCACCATTACCCGACCCGCGAGGACAATCTCCTCGTGTGCAACAGTTACCTCGACGCCAGCTACATGATTGCCTTCACCTACCCCATCATCCTGATCATCGTGTGCACGGTCTACGCTGTGCTCACCAGGAAAATACCCGAGGCTTTCAACGAGAGCAAACACATCGGTGAGCCGTGCCTTGCCACGCTTTCATTGCATAATTTTACCACTTTGGCTGCATGATCAATTTTTAACGAATCAAAACAACAACAGTAAGGATTTTGTATGTACTCCAATGGTACTTTAATGGGATTGAGTTTTGATGTAGCATTTTGTGTTGTAGCGTTTTGAGGGGGCTGAAAATCTGTATGTGTGTAATAAATAACCCAATGCCACGGAAGAAAAATATTACATGCATACGTTATTTTTTATCAATATCATTTTGTTTCGGGATTTTTGGTCTGGGAACGTTGTGTCTTAGAATTTTCGCTAGAAAATCATGGCAATCTTGAATTTCTGGAAGAAAAGTCATTACGTTCCGAAAGTGTTCGCAAGAAGACATTGCATCTTGGAAACTCTTGGGATTCCATGATGTGAATTGTAAATCGATATTTTGCAGCATGAAAATACAGTGTTTGTGAAAAAAATTATTTTTAATAATAATCATACTTTGATGTGAATGAAATATATTATTACAATGGAGAAAAGAATTTTCATCAATCCAAAGCAATCATTCATTTCGTTGACGTTTTAAGAGGATTCCTTCTCATTTTTTTTTTTTAATTTACTAACAAAATAACTGTACCATCCAGTCCTGAGACAACCCCAACCACCATCTGGGTCCATGTTTTTCTTTTTTTTAAACGTTGGTTAGAATATTGTTTCACATTTCAGAGAAAATTCTGTGGTATGCCAGTTTCTAGTTTGTGCATCGTTCTGTCCATACACTAGCAGGCCATCGTATTGTTACTGCAATGTAGAACAATTTTCCGACCAACGTTTACAAAAAAAAAAAAAAAAAAAAAAAAAATTTTTTTGGGTACCCAAACTGCAACAGTAAAAACACATACCTGGTATTTTTTACCACTCTTTCCTTTAAAATTATAGTGTATAAATCCCCCAGAAAGGCTGGAATAATTATTAAAGACGATATTTTCAATCAAAAAATAATTAAAATTTTATATTTTATATCCATTTCCACAAAAAAAACTCTACTTTACCTCTCTCTCTCTAAAACCTGTGTTTCGGCCTGCTATGGCCGATCGATTAAAAATGGGCTTTACTCCCCCGTTTTGTCCAACACATATACATACTTTGCGGTGGCGTACTGAAAAATAAATGATCTCCTGCCGGCCACCCCTTGTAAAACGCAACCTTGTAACCCAACGAATTTTTTTTTTTTTTTTTTTTTTTTTTTTTTCATCGCCGGCTCTCCCATCACATCGTTAAACGGCTCGACGCTCGACTGCCCACCTCTTCATTCATTTCATTGGTTTTTCAATAAAATTCTCATTATCCGCGAACGTGAAACCTCGAGCCCTCATTTTTAGCTCTAACATGATAAAAAAAAATCCCTTCGTTATAAAGCTAATGGCTATTTGTGTAAAAATGACGGGAAATATAGGTCGCCCTCTCATTTGATTTTAAAATGCATTATTTTTTAGCACTCGCGTGAAATCGGCGCCCGATGGTATTAATAACTCGACATCGTGGACCAGCTTGTGAGAGTAAAATTCTCTTGTAAGAATCTTAAAAAGAAAGGAAAAAAAAATTAAAAAAACTAAAGAATATTCAAATTACCTCGTTGCTAAATTATTCGTAGAAACGTGAAGAGTTTAATAAAACCTGTCGAGCTTGCTACAAATACCTAAAGGTCGTTTTTTTTATCGCTCTCGTGAAGTTTGACGGAAGTGAAAAAAAAAAAAAAAGAATTTTCAAAAGCAGGCAAATGAAACGAGAGTCGAGAACGCCAAAGGGAGAGACAAGTATATTAAAAGACCAGAGAACGAATGAGAATTAAAATCCAAATGAGAAACCGTTAAGCTCTTAAAACTTGGTGCATGAACTCCTCGAGCTTTACTGCCCCGCGCAAGTCTCGCCCCAAGACATAGCTTGGAGGCGTGTATATAAACATAGTTTACTACGCCATAAAGCTGATATAGGCGCCGTATTAACTGTTTGCAGGTTTTACGATGTACACAACTTGCGTAATATGGCTGGCCTTTGTGCCGCTGTACTTCGGCACGGGCAATCACGTAGCTTTGAGAATTACCTCCATGTCCGTGACCATCAGCCTATCGGCATCCGTGACCATCGCCTGTCTCTTCAGTCCCAAGGTATGACAACCACTCCCATCTGGCGGTTAATTAAGTCTTTTTCAAATTCATTTCCATACAGTCGTACATTTTTCTTGAAAGTAAGATTTAATAACCGACCAAAGTCTTGGTTTTGTTTCCTTTGTCGTTTGTTTCGCGGTGATTGTTTTTTTTGGTCAGAATCAGAATTACACACTGCTTAAACAAACCTATTGATGTATATTTCGTAGGTATGACCGCCATATATTATATGCACGAAAAGCTTGAAACGTGGTGAAAGCCAATTGACCACCGATTCGGTAGTTAAAAAAATATTTACGCACGTTTCACCGAGTTAGACTAACAGTTGACTTGGTAAAAATTCACAGTGATGGATTTTCAATGAATTGGTGTTGAAAAAAAAAAAAAAGCGCAAACAAAAGCAGAGAGTAACAAGGAAGAGGGAGGGGGTGGCTTTTCACGCACGTCGAGAAAGTCGGACTGGGGTTGGGAGAAAAAAAAGGCATCAAGCGATCGCAACATGGAGAATAATTACAATGAGTCTCGTGCTCCCTCTGATCTTATACGTATAAATACATACATGTATATTTATTGCAGCTATACATCATCCTGATAAGGCCAGAGAGAAACGTACGGCAGAGCATGATGCCCAACAGGCACAGCACGACAAAGAGCTCCGCAGTAACGGGGACGAACGCGTCGAGCATGATGGCCCCGATCACCCTCACCACCGCAACCTGCGACGAAAACAAAACCGTACAGAAGCACCACGCCGCGACAATGGATTGCTCGACGCAGAGCGAGTGTGAGCGCGAATATATATATATCTCTGCACCTCGTACCTGTTATACCTACACCCCACACCCCCCCCTCCTTTGGTGTATACATCCATCGACGCCCGCGCGCCCGGAATTCCGGCCGCGCTCGCCTTTCAAAACCCTATTTTCCATGTCAGCTCGCCTGCTCCATTGAGCACTTTGTGTCATTTTCCCGCGGATCCGTGTCACGTCGATGTTTCCTGCAATCGCACCATACATACCCAGTCACCAATCAGCCTTTCAAACGAATTGCCCTCCTCCATTCGCTGTGCTAATGACACCCTGTAAAAGTCCGTGAAAACTACTTCAAACGCTGTTAAATTATTACTTTTTGTACCATATCGATGATGGCCCACTCGAATGGTCACACGTTTTTCCAACGCTTTCATTTGGAAACGACTCGAGGGCCCGGTCATCGAACGCGTAGAATTAAATACTCGAGCGTTTCAAAGATCATGGAACGCGCCGGTGTTTAAAATCCGTAGGTGAAATTGAACCTATACAATCACTCGTGTGATCAAAGTCGAAAATCGTTGGCTTTATATTTATATAGGGGTGGTAGTTGAGCGAAGTGGTTTGTACAATCGTGGGTTTTGCATTTTCAGATTACGAGATGACGGTGAAAGAGCCGGCGGCGCAAAACGGCAAACCAGCGCTCGTTTCAACGGCCACGCAGACTCAAAGCGACACTTTGAGCAAAGCTGGCTCGACGTCGCCGAACGAGGAGGCCACCACCGGCGAGGTTTCGGACAACTCGTCGAGGCAACCGAACAACGCCTCGAGAATCGGCAACGGGCCGTTGAGCCAGAAACGCTGACGAGTTCATTTTTGTTCGAAAAACTAGTAAAAGAAAAACGCTTATCGAATGTTATGTCGCTGACGAACGGGTTAAGTTTATGTTATCGCGCGCTTGCTCGGTGTATGAGTGGAGAAATTTTTCGACTGTTGATGTATTGTTCGGAGTGTGGGAACCATAGTAGTACGTTTCAATGAATGTATGCTCAAGCAACAGGAAAAAATTGTGATCACGCGTGTTCATGAGATTTTTGCGATTTTCAGATTTTATGCATCGCCAACGTCGATTCGAGTACTTCGTAATATTATGTAACCGTATATTAGGATAAGTAAACAACTTGGATTACAACGTTACTGGCAGGTTCAGATCATACGAATCGAATCGAATTGATTTGATTACTCGTAGCATTATGACTATACTAGTGCGTATTTTGTAACACTTTATAATGACTCCGGTCATGCAATCATACAAAATCACGTATTGGTATGTACACCGTATCGAAAATAATTGTACATTTTCTTAAACAACTGTGGTTTGTAAAATAAAATCTGTAGATTATCAAATAACATTTAGGATTTCTTAAAAAAAGAAAGAAAAACAAAACAAAGACTGCCGTTCAATATCCGTGAACGTGCCAATATTTCAAATTCATCAAATGTACACGTAAAAAAACAAATGTAAAAAATTATGTGTATGAATAAAAAATACAGTAAATTTTAAATTAAGTAAATGTGTGTCTCCTTGTTTGTAAATATTTAATAATAAAAACCGCATTTAAAGCACCACGTTTAGCAATATAAATAAAATAGGTTATTTTTTTTCATCGCCGGCTCTCCCATCACATCGTTAAACGGCTCGACGCTCGACTGCCCACCTCTTCATTCATTTCATTGGTTTTTCAATAAAATTCTCATTATCCGCGAACGTGAAACCTCGAGCCCTCATTTTTAGCTCTAACATGATAAAAAAAAATCCCTTCGTTATAAAGCTAATGGCTATTTGTGTAAAAATGACGGGAAATATAGGTCGCCCTCTCATTTGATTTTAAAATGCATTATTTTTTAGCACTCGCGTGAAATCGGCGCCCGATGGTATTAATAACTCGACATCGTGGACCAGCTTGTGAGAGTAAAATTCTCTTGTAAGAATCTTAAAAAGAAAGGAAAAAAAAATTAAAAAAACTAAAGAATATTCAAATTACCTCGTTGCTAAATTATTCGTAGAAACGTGAAGAGTTTAATAAAACCTGTCGAGCTTGCTACAAATACCTAAAGGTCGTTTTTTTTATCGCTCTCGTGAAGTTTGACGGAAGTGAAAAAAAAAAAAAAAGAATTTTCAAAAGCAGGCAAATGAAACGAGAGTCGAGAACGCCAAAGGGAGAGACAAGTATATTAAAAGACCAGAGAACGAATGAGAATTAAAATCCAAATGAGAAACCGTTAAGCTCTTAAAACTTGGTGCATGAACTCCTCGAGCTTTACAATACATACTTCTTGTGCGCGATGAAAA
>NW_019379806.1:0-43937 GCF_000648655.2 Copidosoma floridanum | reverse complement strand
AAAAAAAAAAAAAAAAAAAAAAAAAAAAAAAAAAAAAAAAAAAAAAAAAAAAACATGATAGTAAGAAAAATAAACTAAAAATGGTGAAAAAATACAATAATCAAGGCAAACTCTTGAGTTTTTCTTGAATGAAACGAAATTATTTTTTTTTACAATAGAACGAATATAGAGAAGCACATACCAGTGAAAAGATAACGAAAAAATTAATTCGTTCCTGTATTTAATTCTGATTTTCTTATTTACGCACACAATAGGTGCATCGAAGGTTCAAGTAAAGCGGGTAGTTCTTCAAATTAAAAAATTTTTAGCTACCAACCCTTCATTGCTTCCTTGTATTTTAGCATGAAACTAGAATAATTATTTTTAAAAAAATATTGCTGACGTATCATTAAAAATAGAATTTTTACTAATTATATGTATATTCTTAATTATCGTCTCGTACTGTCCTACGAAAATCATTCCCAAAATGTTTTTGGTTAATTACAAAAGAATCTGATTTTCTAGTTTGATACACATTCAGCGACGGTTGAAAGCAAAAAAAAAATTTTATGTAGAAAAAGAAGCATCAACGTAAATAACATAAATTAAAATAAGTAGGTAATTATTCATAATTCATAATGTTACGTGAGATTGGTCCACACTATCGTATGTGATTGTGGCTGTAAAAAAGACCGAGGCAAATTTGGAAATATTTAAATAAACTTTTGGACCAATTATAGAAGGCAGTCCACTGAGTAAATAAAGATAATAGTTTTAATTAAACTTTGAAGATATTGGAAATTTATTATTTTATTTTTAAATTTGCATTTATTGTGATTAGTATTTTTTTTTTAATTTCATCTTATGGCTAATTTTTTCGGATACTTGTATGTATTTTTACGTCAAACTTTTTGAAAGGAAATCATGCACTTGAATTCTTTAGTTAAGTTGTCTAGTTTAAACTGTCCATGGACGGTCTTTTTTCTCTTTGACGGGTTGATAAAAAAAATTGTTTTTTTATATGTGACAATATCATCACTTGAATGTAAAAAATACAATAAATCAGCAGAATATTTTAGTAATATTTTATTTTACTCGATACTTAAATTTTTGTTAGACTCTATAATCGATCTTGTACGAAATGAAAAGGTTCAGTGAAAAAGTCTTACAAAAATTTTGATTAGAGTCTGCAACTCTTAGTCTCTTGTGATTTAAGATAACTATCTCTTTGATCCTTAAAGGGGCTAGTTATACTCGAAATAGGTATGATACTTCATAATTTGTGATGTACTCGAGAAACTGTAAATGAAAATTTCAGCGATGTTGTATAAATCATAGAATCATTGTGTATATAACTGTAAGCACCTACATAATAAATAAGAAATTATTACTAAATCAAGAAAAAGAATACATTTTTTTGCTTCATTTCTGCAACCACATTTTTTTACAATTTTTCAGCAACAGTTTATCGCAAACAACATTATTTACACAAATGATGTGATTTCTTACTTACTGTCAGAAGTTAATTTTTCTAATTCGTACAAAACTTTTTATTTTCAAAGTTTCAATGAATCATGCGTCATAAAAAAATTGTATTGCAGGAAAATTCGAAAAACATTCCTACTTGGCTGATATTTCCTTGATCCAAAGGTAGCGATTGCTCTATGATTAAACAGCAAGGAATGTCACGTCAACCAACTCTTCATTTTCTTAAATCATTCACCAGTTTCGATCTCGAATCCTTTTCTCATTAACTTGATGTTCGAAAATCAGAAAAAATGAAATAGGTCAATAAAAAAGAATAATTCAAAATTAATTGAGAGAACGATCAAATCCAAAGGAACACGTTTATGTGAAATCAGACTTGAAATATTGCTGATTGAACACTTTCGGGGAACAAAAAAAATCTAATCATATTTAGATACGAATTGAAAAAAGAAGTTAGCTGGACACTAAGATTGTTATTAAAAAAAAAAAAAAGAAAAATAACTTAAAAGAAATGTCTCGTAAGCAAAAATTAAATTAGACTTTCTCAATAAAGTAATATTAAAAATACAATTTATTTTATCACTTTTTGTTTTTTAACAAATGTTTATTATTTGCGACCACAATCATAACCCTAACTTATATTTAATTACAGTCTGTGAAATGGGTAAACATTAAATCGTATTACTAGTAAAAACTGATAATATACATCAAATACATCAACGTACTATTTAAGAATAAAACGTCGATGTTTATATACGTGTAATCGAAATAGTGATAATGCATGTCGATTTATAATAGTAAGACGTAATTTATAGAATATTTTCTTCATCTGACTGATGCAAGCTTGAAAGTTTTTTTTATCAATCAGCACGTTTACAACACCATCAATGAGTTTTCGAGCTAAAATAAAAATTAGCTTAGTTCTTCCAAAACTTACCACTTCCTCTTATGATTTTTCCTTTTGGCAACTTTTTCTTTGCATCAGGAGGAACTGGTAAGGCTTCCCGACAAGAATCATTGCTTCCTGTGCCGGAGCCACCTGCCACCATCTCTACTTCTTGAATTCCACCAACAGTAAGTTGAGCAACAAAGTTTTTCTTTATATTCGCAATCTAAAAACAAAAGATTTTAAATATTAAAAAAAAAAAAAAAAATAAAAAAAAAAATTGAACTTCACTGCTGAAAAAATAATCACTAACATCTTGCTGTAGTTTATCTTTGTGATGCGTTGCTTTTTGTTTCTCAGTATTTGCTCGATAAACTTGCTGATCAATACACTCTAAAATGGCACTGCAAGTCTCTCCCCATTCTGCAAGCGTTTGAGCAACAGCGCCCGTGTCCCCGGGCCTGACGTCTCGTCCCAAGCCTGCATAGTCGACTTCGAGCTGCGAGTTTTTCTGATCGAGTTTGCCGTGTATAATGTCTGCATACACAGCCTCAATTATCAAGTCCTCGAGGTCTCTTACGTTCTTCACATCGAGCTCCTCCTGGAGGACAGAGTAGGGTATGCACTTGGACTTGGTGGCCAAGGTAACGATGGTCAAATGCTGAAGTTTCTTCTTCTGGACTGGTGTAAGCTCGAGCAGCTCGCTCTTGTTCTCCAAGTACTGCTTGTAAGTACCATAGGCGAACAAATTGAGCGTGTTCCAGTAGGCAGCATGGGGTCCGTCCTCCAGCTCCTTGATGTTGGGCATGTCGAGCAACTCGCCAAAGACGTGCACTCCAGGGGTCTCCACTGCTTGTTTGATGAGCTCCAGGGCAGCAGCGCCCTTCGCCGTCTTGGCCAGCAAAACAAACTGCTCCAGCGGGTTGCTCGCGGATTTCTCCGTGCTAGGCGCCGGTGTCTCGGCTGCCGCCTCCGAACCCGTCATCTTCCTCCTCTGCAATAAATTGTAAGCTTGTATCAACTAATCTAATTTTTTAAAATAACACTGCCGGGCAAAGAAAGTCACAGTTTCGAGTTGTGCGTGTGCAATTGCTCCTCCTTCTTCTCATAACTCATAAGTAAGGTTATGTTACCGGTCTGCTCGTATACGAACACGCACCCACTTTACTGATTGGCTTTGTGAAAAAAAAATACATTGAGCTTACCTCGTTATCTAACTGACACTTGTGTAATCGTTTTTTCTTGCCTTTCCAGTATTAACTTTTAAGGGATTTTCTTTGTATGCATATTTTTTTGGCAAAGCACTCAATGAACACAAATAAATAACACAGCAAGTTCACCAAACTGCAGCAGCCTCTCTCCTGTCATTTGCCAAAACAGCACCCTTATATCTCTATGACAGCACCTGACCTGACCAGTGAGAGGAGAACTTTTGCTGAGCTACAGTCGGTAAGGTAGACATGTACTTATCGACTTAAAACTGTCAAAGCGCCAAATTTGTTTAGTTCAAAATTTTTTGAAAAATAACTGATTTAGAACAACGAGTGATTTTGTTTGAAACCACGCTATTAAATTGACGTAGAATTTTTTTCCTTTAATTTATAAAAACAGGCATTTGCTTCAAAGAAAGAATCTCGTGAAAATTTACGCGATTATACTGATATATACTCTGATGCACAGCAGTTTTTGAAGATAGCGTCCGACAAAATAAATTATTGTTAAATACCGTGTATCTTTTGAATAAAAAAAAAATATGAAAATTTTGGTAGATTTTCTATTATGCTCAAAATCATTTGAGTACAGAGATATAATACATAACGTTTACTTAACAAGATTTTGAGAACGAAGTATTTAAATGCACAAAAAATAAACTAGAAATTTACACAAGTATATTTTTTATTTGACTCTTTATTGATCCTTTGCAGTCGTTAATTATTAAACACAATTCGTTTCTGTACACAGATTATTTCGTAAGAATAGTGTTCAAACCATTCATTTTTAATAACAGGCGGTCAACGTTGAAATTGTCGTTCCATTATGTGAGTGAAATTCCTTGAGTACAGAGTTTTATTGTAAAGTTAGATCGTAAAATATCATACATCACGTATTATTTGTATAACATTTAATTAATGCACGTTAAAATGCTTTAATATCAATAAGTTCTTAGTCTTTCGCTTAGGAACTATACATATTAGCGTACTTGAGAGTAAAAAGTTTAAGTACGTATAAAAAAAAAAAAAAAAAAAAAACATGATAGTAAGAAAAATAAACTAAAAATGGTGAAAAAATACAATAATCAAGGCAAACTCTTGAGTTTTTCTTGAATGAAACGAAATTATTTTTTTTTACAATAGAACGAATATAGAGAAGCACATACCAGTGAAAAGATAACGAAAAAATTAATTCGTTCCTGTATTTAATTCTGATTTTCTTATTTACGCACACAATAGGTGCATCGAAGGTTCAAGTAAAGCTGTAATAACGGAAAGACCGCCGTATACTCTCTGTGTTATCAAACAAATGATCACTTTCTCTTGAAGCAGGTCACTGCGTTCAAATAGCAGCGCCAGTAAACGCGACCCTTTGCCTGTCCACGCCGTTGAAGATCCATCTGCAAGATTATTTTTTAGTTAAAGGGTGAACTTTTGCCTGAAAAAGGATTAAGAATAATTAAAATAGGGAAAACGAAGCTCACCGTCCTTTCGTCAGTCAGTTGCATCCCGTGCTCCGACTCGGGAATGTCCGAGTAATTTGGGAGGGTTCTCGCGTACGTCTTGTAACCGTTTTTGCCGATTTCCTCGTTGTCCACGGCTTTTTGCAAGGCCACTAGTAACCTGTCCAGCAAAAGAGCTGCTCTCTTTGGCATGGCTTTCTGTAATCAACGAGTAATTTTTTTTTTTTTTTTTTTTTTTTTTCCCAGTGTACACAATCATAGCATTTGGTAACCTCATGCCATGGTATATACTTCTGTATATCCATTCAAGATTTATCCAATATAAGCAATTAATGAATATTGTACAATTTGTGTAACAATTGTATAAAGTTGATTAAAGAATTTTTTTTTCTTTGTTATAAAAGTATTGGTATACTTTTCAAAGTTTCGTGTTACTGATAACCAATTTCTTAGTCAATTCAGATTTATGGCATTCAATTCTACTTTAAAAAAAAAATCAAAAAATCTTGCAGTATCGAACATCTAGAGAAAAATCGCACGTAACGTATACACATAATTTTTAGCTAGGCAAGGCTTACTACTCGCCACATCACGATTATCCCTACAATCTTCTCAATATTGCCATGTGTAGTTAATCCCTAATGCACATACCAAAAAAACTTGAGCTCTTTTGAATGACATTCAGGAGTTGATTACGAAATCTGCTTTTAATTGAAATTTCTCATCTTTGCGATTGTAAACCCAATTTTTTTTCCAAATTATTTTGGATATTTAGTAATGGATTTTTTAAAATATATTTTTACCAACTTTCAAGTACTTAATTACTTAAAAATTTCCAACGAAAAGGACTATAGTTACTATCGAAGCGCAAAACTATAATTTGAAAAACACCTAAATAATTTTCTTATGATCGGATGATAAAATCCTGTCAGGAATATCCTTAACAATTTTCAACGATATTTGAATGAGTTGTGAAAAAAAAAAAAAAAATGGAATCGTTATCACACGAGAGTTTGCGCAATTAATGGTCACCACTCCGCAGTTTATTTTATTCTCGATCATATAGATTATTTTTTCCAGTAAAAAAAAAATATGTATACCACTTTTCCTTTCAAAAATAGTTAAAAACATTTGTTCGCGGTGATGTTCAATATAATTAACACTTTAGCAATATAACGTGGATGTATTAGCTCATCCGAGGCAACTTTGTTAACGCATCAATCCCCAGTGATATTTCAAGTTTATCATGATAAAGTTGACAGTCATTAGATGCACGGGTAAGCATCCACATCAATTATCGGAAATAATTATCAACTACAAACTTTTGATAACTGGATTGCTTGATTTTTTAATCATGTAATGCGTTACATCCGATTTTTTATACAAACATGCGTCAAGAATCGCTTATTTTCACTAGTGCAAAGGGGGCTTTACGCGCTGTGCGTAATGCAAGTGATTAACTTTTCAATCTAATTCGATGTTTCAAAAAAAACACGAGAAAGGTGGGTAAACACAATTTGCAATCAAATAGATTGATTATGTGTTCGTTTGCGATGGTATGTAAATACATTTTCTTTCGTGTAACGCATCAAGAGTACAATTATTCTTTTTTGTACTCCTGTAATTATAATATGTGTGAATACTTGTACAATATATTTTATAACGGGTTGCTCGCGGATTTCTCCGTGCTAGGCGCCGGTGTCTCGGCTGCCGCCTCCGAACCCGTCATCTTCCTCCTCTGCAATATTAAATTTGCATTTATTGTGATTAGTATTTTTTTTTTAATTTCATCTTATGGCTAATTTTTTCGGATACTTGTATGTATTTTTACGTCAAACTTTNTGGGTAAACACAATTTGCAATCAAATAGATTGATTATGTGTTCGTTTGCGATGGTATGTAAATACATTTTCTTTCGTGTAACGCATCAAGAGTACAATTATTCTTTTTTGTACTCCTGTAATTATAATATGTGTGAATACTTGTACAATATATTTTATAAAAAAATTAGCTAATACAGTAAGGTACCATCTGCGTGATAAAAGTAAAAGTATACCAATACTCATGGCGAGCCGTTTTGTAATAATTTTTGCACTAAATTTCATTGTTTTTTATGATCTGTGAAGAAAAAATTAATTTTTTATTAATATGTATTTTTTTTGCTTCTTATCACTAGGGATCTTCAATTTTTCTGTTTGTAAAGAATATTCCGTATCAGGATGCGTGACGTGTACCGAGTGAAAAGCATCAAATGGTACAATTAATTGATTGGGTAGCTATAGTCGTGTGAATCAAGGATTTATTTTTCAATAAATACATGCGACGCATACGGAGATGCAGCGTATGTGGACTCCGAAAAGTTCATTGTTTGCGTGGGATGAAGGAAAAATTGAAAAAAAGAGGCCTAATAATTCCCAATTAGGCGCAAGAAATACCATATGGTGGAAGAGTAGCGCAACGCGTATATATATATGTGAGTCACAGTCGTTTTTTATAGCTAAATATCCCTTTTGGCGAGAGGCGCCCACGCGCCATAAACAGATTGATTTCTTTTATTTGAGTGTTGGGCGACAGATGATGAATTTTATCAAAGTAAGAGCAAACATTTTCTTCATGCGACGTTTAATACGATTACGTTTTTCCGTACCATTTTTCCCCCATCAAAGCTCTTGATCGAATTTCGAAGGAAAAAAAAAAAAGGATTTCGTCCATTAGCAGGCACGTGAGTGAGTTGGTAAGATGTTCGAGTCTAATTCACTACGTGCACTTTCATCTCGGCTTATCTTCAATCAGAGACGTTGACCTGCGAAGCAGTTGATGAAATTTCATACAAAAGTCACTCCCATCGCCACCAAGGATACCCACGCGTGTCGTGGAAAGAGCGCTATAATTGTCATTTAATGAAAAATTAACCAGAAAACACGTAAGGCGCGCGATCGAAGAAATTTTTTTCAGCAGGTCTACCCTCGTGCGGGTGACGGCAAGCAACTCTGCGAATTAACTTCTCATCACCGTATACACGTCCTATATTCCTCGGAATTGCTCCAAAGCAAGCCGAGCAGAAATACAGGGGCGGAGTTAAACTTTGAGAATAACTGGATACCAACCAGGTGTATTATGTCAATTTATAAAATACGCGAAAGTAATATCCGTGCCACTGTACCGATGCAAAAAAAAAAAAAAAAATATTTCCTTTAGGAAGCGCGTTTGGGACTCTCGGACGCAAAATGTTTGTTTGCTTTTATTTTCGCGCACTATTTATTCGTTTCAACTTCAAAGGATCCGTTGAGGATGTATACCCTTTGCGCTACGTCATCCCGAAATTGCAAACATTTTTCAATCTTTTTTTTTAATGTTTATCTTAAAGATGAAATTGTCTGTGATCTTCCTGCGTCGATTACTTGCGTGGATGCTGCTCCTAATTACGTTTGAAAATGACTGATGACTGTAANATTAGAAAGTTATCTCCTTTTTTTTTTTTTTTTTTTTTTTTGTTACCCTATCGGGTACGACTGTTTACGAGAAAATGCTTTGCAAAAATAAAATTGGAGCTCATTTCTTGAATCAGTTTACAACAGCAGACCATCCCATTCGTATCCTCGACGTATCAGGAAACTTTGCTGCACGGCTATATACCCCGGAACTTTTTCCCCCCGTATACTTTTTTAGCCGTCAGGCAATAAGTACTTTGAGAAAATTTATCCAACCGCGGTGTGTTGAAAATCGTCGGTTCTACGCAAATGGGAATTCTGAAAAACAACTCTCTCGCACCTTTTGCTCGTACACCGAATAATTACATAAGTACGCCCTTTTCACGCGTAATATTCTTTTCATCAATATCTCATTCAACTCTACAAGTAAAGAAAGTGATACAAATATTTGCATGACGAGCCCATAAACGTTTTCTTCTCGATAATATGACCCCTTCGGTAAAACAAAGCATGTAAATATACATGTCGACTTCGAGTGCTTGTGCAATCGTCATTTTGCAATTCGCACGTCTCATTTACATCGAGATGAGCCCTGTACTGTTACTGATACATAATTTTCTTATGATCGGATGATAAAATCCTGTCAGGAATATCCTTAACAATTTTCAACGATATTTGAATGAGTTGTGAAAAAAAAAAAAAAAAAAATGGAATCGTTATCACACGAGAGTTTGCGCAATTAATGGTCACCAGATTGGTTCGTATGTAACAATGTACTCAATATATACAGGGACACGGCAAAAACCGTGCCGCTGAAAATAAACTTCTCGCAACTCCCACGTATTTGCGAACTCTTTTCACGGAAATTTCGCCTGACGATCGCATTTCGCCGCCAATTAGTTAGCAACTATCAATCGCTCGCGCGATGTTTCCCCGGACACAATCATCCCGACCCGAGAGCTTTAATTAATGGGCCAATTGATATACACATGCCTCTACGTGCGCGTGCACCGAAGACTCAAAAAACTTGCGAATCGGTGAACCGAAAGAAGGGAAGGAAAGAAAAAATCGGTAAGAGAAGGGGGGGGAGGGGAAAAAAAGATCGGTAACGAAATCTCACCTGGTAGTCCGGGTAATCGGGGTAAAGTTCGGGTGTGCCGGTGGCCTCGGCGCTTCTCTTGTCGAGCACCCGCCCGAGCACGCCGGCCAGCGCGCACAGGAGGGCCAGCGCGAAAAACGAGCCGCCGCTGCTGCTGATGATGGTCATATTGCTCGCGGGAGGACGACACCGCTCTACCGAACGAGACTGTTATTTACCCTATTGCCCCAGCGCACACGACGCGTATGCTTATGTACACTTGCTCGAGGAGAAAACAGAAAAAAAAAAATATAGTTTGTCCTTTTGCGGGATGGGCACTGCAGCTCGGGTTCCGCGCGCGCTCGGACTCGCAACAGGTAATGCGGCCGACAGCCGCTCGAAGGCACGAAGGTGGCCGGTCGCTCAGTCGTCGATCGGCGCGGCGATGCGACGAAACGGACGTACGTCCACGTATATATATTATACACGGCAGTGGGGCTACCCGACGACGTAGGTACCTACAACCTTTCGCGTGTATATATATATACACGTGCGCGTATAGGAATGTACATGGGGGGTGGCTTATAGCTACTTACGAGGGGGAAGGCGACGCAAGCGCGCGTGAAAACCACACAGCCGTACATTTATATACCTACTTAGGTTGTACCTACGCAACTAAACTATTCTCACTTGTATAGTATTACTATATACCGAGGGATATATACATAGGTACTTGTGCTCGCACGTTGCGTACGACATTTAATCTGAAAATCCACCCTTTTTTTGTTCAACCGCGTGGGGGTGGAGGTACATATATGAGGTCTAGATTAAATTTGGTACAACCGCTTGATTACCCTCGATCACTTCTGGCTTCCTTTGCCATTTATTGGCGTAAAACTGATTGCCAACTTTGGGTGTAGGAGGAAGGCTATGATTCACTTTATGAAAATATCTAATAGTGAAACGATTTGTTAGTGCACCTCCCCTTTTGATGTTGTCTTCCAAAAGGTCATAGTTGCTAATTGTAAGCAAATTGACGCAAAAGTAATGTTTAGTCAAAAAAAGGAGAGGATATTTTTCATCGTTTTTACAGATTTTTTACAATCGCGGATGGGTTGCTGGGGCTCTACTGACCTGTACGTATCGCGGAAAGTGCGGATGACAAAGTCGGACTTTCCAAGGGAGTGCTCGGACCAGTTACGACTCTCCGCTCGCAGCAGCTCTTCTGCTGATTGCGCTATCGGGCCGATTGATGTCCACCGACTCGTAGTGTACTTGTACCCCAAAGTTGTTTTGTAAAATTTTTACCCAATACGCCGTGTAAGGCACATCACCATTTGGTCCCCAACGGACTAAGCTTATGTATCCTCGATATTGTTTCAGCTTTCAAAAACATTCAACATTATTTGCCATTGTTACGATATTTGACGGCTATTTTTGTCGATCCCTTTTGTTTCCTTGCAATCCTGTACGGTCGTTATATTTAAAAATCTGTCATCAGGAGGGTGAGCGACGTTCAACAGCTTTGTCGTTATACGTGGTGATTGAACACCTGTCAACGTAAAATGTCCACAATTATATATTATACCTCGTTTGCCTGCCTACAATGGTGATTGCGCGTTTGTCTGACTAAATTGAGTTATATGCTTTCGAATGATGTAAGAATAAGACGAATCTTATGCCATTGTGTCCATCGCCTAAAATAACGAGATCAGGAGATTTTACGAGTCTATGAAAACTAAAAAACCTATATGCATGTTTTACAGGCATTCACTTTTCGTTTCTAGGTGGTGAAATCACGGACAGCTCAACCCTCGTGAGGACGAGCATCTCTTCATTTTTCAAGTGTCATGTACAACGCGTACCATCGATGCCCCCATTGTCTCACTCGCGTCACGTGTATACTTCACGCAAACTCGCGATTTTCATATAAAGGACAAACATTGCTGGTGAAGAATAAATGTGACTTAAACATTACTTCCAAAGAACCTTACTCGCTGATTTTTCTGATTCTGACGTCAGTTGATTATTTAACTGAGGGAAAGAGGGGGAAAAGCACTGACATTTTCACTGATTATAAGCCTTTTTCTCGCCCCTGCGACACATTTACGCAGTGAAGACCAAAGAGGAGACGGAAGCTCGGGTTTCTCTTGCTCGCGGGTAAGTAATTCGACCGGAGCACACAAGTGACGCGGCCCCGACTCCAAGTTCAAGAGAAGTACGCAAGCTCGATTATTCATTAATTTCGCGGGAGGAGCACAGTGGGGGGGGGGGAAGGGTAAAAAAGCGGAGGTGCGCGCAATTGTGGGGTACACACGCGCCACCCGTAATTTCATCGGCGAGCCGCTTGAGGCTGACGCGTGCTCGACTACGACCACTTGCCCGTGGGTACATACATGTATGCGGTCGAGAGAGCGCATATGGGGATTGCGTTGGGAATTTGCTCTACTTGGATTGGTAAAGTTCGGTTGCCCGAGAAAGAGGAGGAGGCCAGGTAAGCAGCTACTGTCAACAATCGCCCGGCGACCTTGGCATATGCCCATCGGGTATACTCCATTGCATGTAATATGTATACGACACGTGTGAGCGAATACATTTTAACCATATTTATACACCGGACGCTTTTCCAAGTAGTCGATTGCGTAATGGCTGCCCACCCCCTGCGACACTTTTTTTTTTTTTTCCATCGCTCTGGCCGGTGCCGCGTGGAATCGCCAGAGGTACATTATTCATTCGCCTCTTCGTTGGAATAATATTTAGCGCTTCGGGGAAGAGGAGCGCAAAGTCCTTTGACGCCTCCCATTCATTCGAGCTACTTCCCCTCTCCCCCCTAACTCTGAGCGGGTTCAGTAATCGTGAATTGTGCGATGATGATTTTATTATTAGATACCGTCTGGCGTGAAAAGAAAAAAGAAAATTCATCCGCATGGATTACAAAGTTATCTCCTTTTTTTTTTTTTTTTTTTTTTATTTACAGCGTTTTCCTTCGTGGACAAAAACTTGGGAAATGTTACCTTGAAAAAAAAAGAGGAACGAACGAACGAACAAACACGTAGCGAAAGCAATTACAGGTCGAGGGGTATGCATCACGCGCCTGACAAAGTAGCGCGTGACGTAGTTGTGCGGCACTTTGCCGCTGTCACTGTACTTGCCATACGAAACACGCCAAGCCTACCTACCACGTGTACGTTTATGTATGTATATATTTGTAAACTTGTGACACGTGATAATCATATTTAGCTCCAATTTTGTTGGTGAAGCGCACGAGTCACAAATATTTACGGGTAAGAATCGATGATTTGCCGAATTTCGTGCCTTTAAATTTGTTTTGTTTGGCTAGTGCGATGAACTCTAGAAAAAAAAAAAAAAAAAACCAACGAAATCAACATCGTCCGCTGACTCACACTTTAATTTTCACGCGTACTTCGAGAGAGTAAATTTTAACTGTGCCAATCAGCGGACATTCATTGCTAATCAGTGCTGTTTCGCTGATCATCAACGCGATGCTTTAGGAAAAATAAAAAAAAAATAAAAAAAATAGAGAAACAATTGGAAATTCAATATGTTTCAGTGGTAAAGTGCACTATAACGCGATGATGATGATGATATATCGATGAATCTTTGATTTCACGTGATAAGATATCGATGTCGAGGTCTCTCAAAACAATCAAGTTTACTTGTTGCCTGAGTGTACTAGCTATAATGACGTCATCGAGACGAAGCATCGGAAGTACATCGACAACTCTGGAAAAAAATCGTTAGTTGAAAATATTGTGCAACAGTAGTTAATTTTTTTTTTCTTCTACAAAATTCATAGTCAAAAAATATTTTTTAGTCTCGCATTTCAGTAGTAAAAGCGCTACTGGCATCTTTTCATCTCTGGTGAAATTAATCTCTTTGCTTGTAATCAACCAGATTCACGTAAGAATATAATACCTATACTCTCTGATTATGTGTTGGTTATTTTTTCATTCCAAGCACTTTTAGGGAGGAAACTGAACAATAGCTGATTGTTGCTTTAGAATTTGAGCTATCTGCCATGCGTTTCGAAAATGAACGGCTGACAAAGTAAATAGCCATAAAATATAGTAAAAACGAATCAAATATTCATACGAGCGAAAAATTATATTATAACTAAAAAAGTATCAAAAAAAGGCCACATTCGAGATCTAGGGATTGGGAGCAACTGCAACTTTTGCAATAATTTCAAAAACAGTCCACGCGGATTTTTTTGGGTCACGAGTAGAAACTACGTCTTTAATCGAATCAAGTTCGTTTGGATTGGCTATTGAATCAGCTCATGCAGAGGCACTCTTTTGCAAAAAAAAAGGGTCACAAATTTCCTCACGTCCCAAAAACCTCGATTATGATTGTCCCGGAATTTTTCAAGGAATAGATTGCGAACACGTATTACAATTGTATTATCATTTTACGCAGCCAAGGCATAGTTTGGAGACGTCAGCAGCGCAGCAGATGCAGAGCATATTCGTTTTTATCACTCGTAAATGCAACACCGCGCGTCGAAAGTTTCACCCCCTCTTCCGAGCAAACAAGAAATCTTTCCCTCTGATGCCCGTCACGATGGCACTTTGATCATTTTTCCCTCCGATGCGATGACAAATGGGAAAACGCGCCACACATTCCCGAGACGGATGCCTCCCAGCGACACAATGATTATTTTGCGTTTGCCCTGCTCGTGCGATGTTTTAAAGCCAAGCGACGCATTGTCCGCCGGACGAATTTTCCATCCGAGGCTAGAGGGAGAGAAAAAAGAAGGGAGGGGGGGTGGAAAAAAGCGTAATTTAATCTCATTTAATTTCTCGACTCGCCAGCCTCCCGCTTTTCCCACCCACGAAGGGGGGGGGGGAGCGCGGCATAACAGCCGGAACGGCAAAACTCGATTTGACGAACGTCTCGCGACACTGGAAATCAATCAGAGCCGGTGCCCGGTTATAGCCGCCGGTAGCCCGCGGGGCCGAGGTTTATACACTCCGGGCACTCAGCCACCCGCTGGTCACGCACAACCGGTCGCAAGCCGCTGGTCTTGCCGTTTTCTCTATATATATATATATATATATATATATCCCGAGAAATAAATTGGATCCAGCCCTGTACTTGGGGTGGGGTACGATGTAGCCGGCGAGCCGCACAGAAATAAAGAGCCAAAGGTTGCTTGCACAACTTCTTGCCCCTCCGTTTTCATAGTACGTACACGCATTATAAATGTTGTTATTGTCATCATCATTATTATTTTCATTGCTTTCGCTACAAGTACAGGTATATATACCGAACCCACGCGATTTCATGTGATTCCTCTTGGATCGATACTTCTTGAATTACTTGCATCGCTCGTGCATCCCACGTCGTCAGAGATTTGTTGTAATGGTAAAGAGCGGCCCATTGGTTGACATTTCTTTGAAATATTTCCTGCTCTGAATTCAAATGAAAATATACAGCATGACGTATTTGCATTGCAAACGAAAAAGGCAATTCTCGTTGGGGCAACGAGTGCCATTTGACTCCTATTATTGTATACCAACTAGCTTAATTATTCGTACGGATATCCTTGTTACAGAAAAAAACACGAGATGGGCACACACCGAGCAAGCATATATATACACACGGATGACGCGAGAAAGCGTTTACAGTCAAAAAGGAAATAACGTTAGCGCGAAGGGTAAGTGGCTTCGGTTAGTCGGGCCAGTCGATGCGGGAACGACTCTGCAGTGGGAAAAGGTAATACCGATGGAGGAGCAGAGCACCACCCCATCGACGCGTTTTTACTGTGCGAGCGCCCCCAGCTGATCCCGGACGGTCGGGAGGGTTGGAGGAGGCCGCGAAGCTCTAATGAGCTCGGAGAAACGGCAGTTCGGCCGTTAATTGACAGATGGAAGCGGAACTTGGGATTTGAATGGATTTTTCGGACAACCGCTCGATTCGGTCGCGGATTACGGTGGTAAAACGCGCTAACGGATTTTTCGTCGGAATTTCGCTGCGATTAATGGCCCCGGGAAAAACACTACCCATCGCGTAATTGTAGCTTGGAGGGTGTTTGGTGACGGCGAAGGACGAAGTCGGGATTTAATTACCGCTAATTAACGTTGCTGCGCTCAGGGTTTCGTCAAAGTGGGAAAATGAACAAAACAAAAAAATTAAGTCCGCACGTGATGGCGATCGGAAAAATTTAATTTTGGATGTTTTTTAAGAAAATTCGAAAAGATACCAAATTACAATAAGCTCTTTGTAAATGATATCACGATTTCTTGACATTTTTATTAAAAAATAATCAATCTCTCGACAATTCGAGCTGAAACACCTAAATGTCAATGATAAATAATTTACTTGTGCATGTGAACAAATTGTTAATGTTTTATAGATTACGTCGACCAATACACACATTTTGAATACAATTGCACTATTTCGTGGAAAGTTGCTCAAACTCGTAGAAAATAGTTGACTTATTATTGTAATTCATGTTATTATTTCTCTTGCGAAGTAATGTCCGAAGGACCTTTGTGATAGCACTTGACAGATGCACACCAGTGGCGATGGCTACTTTTCTTGTACCAAGGGCGCAGCACACGTGCAAAGTTTAAAAAACGCCCAAGATAGAAAAAGTTATTTAATGCCGTTTACTATTGACATGTAAATTTTTTTTAATTAATAACGAATTCCAATCCCTAGTTTTTACGGGAGTAAAGTAAGTATTATACTTTAGAGTTTTAAGAGTTTTTAGTTTGGAAAAATTAAACAAACAAACAAGAATTTTCAATTTCGTACAGCATAAAGCACATTTGCTGAAATTTTAAGAGCGATGAATCGTGAATGCCGCGCACACATTCAACACTAAATTTCCATAAATTCTTGTATTTGTACGGCTCGCGCTGTATTTACATTATATTGTCCATAATTATTATACATTATTAATTTCTAATTGTACACGTATAACGACTACTTTATTGAAAAGCACCTCCATTAGATTACACGAAACAAAGTCGTAATAAAGGTGCTCCATGTGTTATCTTGCTCTTTTGCCAAGTATATAATACATATACGTAAACTGCAGGTACGAAAACAAAATTTAAACGTCGAGGAGCTAAGTACTTAATCCACATCGACTTTGCTCGCTTGCTAAAGTCCAAGAGCGACAATTTCAATGTCGATCGAGCCTTCGCTGATGCCCTTCTCTTTGTAAAAAAGTAAAAAGTCTGCATCTGATAATATTCACCGCCAAAAGTATCGAGCAATGAAAAAATTACATCGCAATCATGCCCGAGTAGTATTCCTCGACGCATGGATGTATTCGCAAGAGCCGCTCGGAGCCACTTCGGACACGGCTCGCTATAGCAAATAAGGGCTCTCTCGCCAATAAATCTGCCATACATGTCGCGTATAATACAGGTACACATCACGCGCACGCGGTACAATAAATGTATTGTGCGCGCACACGTGGTGGACCGTGCGTTTCAGGAGAAATAGGGCGATACAGGAGGAGGAGATTACGCGTAATGAATTATTGATTGGCGCTGGGCGGGCAATAATACCCGTGAAGATCTCGAGGAGATGCTGACCGTCGCAGCTGCACGGGAATATCTAGGACTACGCCCGATTTAACAACTCGAAATTCGATACTTATCGTCTCGTTACACCACCGCCACACACGTGGACAATTCGCTACATGGACGTGAGTCGCAGCATGTTTTACCTATACTCTGACCCATTTCGAGTTGATTAAATTTTTCATGAAATATCATCGTCATCTCGCGAGTAGGTACATCATACTTATACCCCCGTACTTTCATAACTCAGGCGCGAATGTCTCTCTCTCTCTCTCGCCCCCGTGAAGTGGTGATAAAGTTAAACTTTTTTTTTTATTTCTCGAACGAAGAAAGAGGCATAGCTCCATTCGTCTTTGGGCGCCTGATATATGAAATCCGATTGACGCTCAAACATCAGGTGGGTGGGTGCACCGTTATGGGGCAACGCGGAGCAATAACGAACGAATCTTCCGGCGGTAACGAGATCGAGCGCGCCCAATAGACTCCCGATCCTCGATCGAGTGCACAGTCGGCAATCAGAGGTCTGTCGGGCGTCATTAGGCAGTGACGGCGTGCAGAGGCGCACACGCATTAATCATTCGATTTCCGAGGCGGCGAGCGTGTCCCCCTGATTTCCACGCGCGCCGCACTTAACTGTGTACAGTGGAGCGTGTGCCGCGATAATTTTCAACTCGTACGACTTATCGTAAACTTTGGGCGCCCCAACTCCGAGTAACTTTTATTTCGTCGCGCGTACCTTTCGCCAAAATTATGTACCTGAGAAATTATCGCGCGAAAGTTTAAACGGTTTGGCACTCCTTCGCGTACTGGCCTGGTGCCATTATTTCGTCAAAGCGACCCTTTATACAATAGTCGATCGCAATTCGATGATTCTCAATGTCAATGAGAAGAGACGCAACTTTTGTTGTGCGTTAGAAATACCAGCATCAATAATGGAACAAATTGTCGAGGTAAATGGTAACGCACGTCAATTACAAATACAATACAACAATTAGATGAATCGAGCTGAGAGCATTTCGGTCACAAATATATAAATCACTGCCTGTGCGGGTTTGCGTCAATCGTGTGTGACTGTAACGTATGATGAAAGGGCGCATGGAAGCTACCTTAATAATTCAGTGCATAGCGTTACATAAATGAGATCAAACGGAAAGTATATCCAAGGTGGGGGGGGGGTAACGATATCATGTGTAAATAAAAAAATAAGATATACATAGGGTGAGGGGGAGGGGGGGGTGAAATTAAATTGGAATTGAATTTATTGTGAAGGAGAGTCGAGTTAGCTGGTATAGCTGTTGGCCCGCGGGGCGTTCGCAGCTTCCTTCCGTCCCGTCCTTCTTCTGCGATCACACAGCGATTTGCCCTCGAGGGCGAGCGTCGTCGTCCGCTACAGCGCGGGCGCCACCACTACCGTCGCCGACGCCGCTCCCTGCCAGCACCGGTCTGATATAAAGTGCCCGCGTGCTTGCGAGCTCAGTCACACTGGCGCCGAGACACTCGACCGGCTCTCCCCTTCCGGATATACCAACGGCTTGCACTTGCTCCTCCTCCTCCTCTGCCGAGGATCTTTCACGCCGATTTTCACCCGCGCACCGGACACCTGCCGATTTTTTCAAGTAAGTCCTACAAGCCTTTTTTCTTACCGATTTCAAGCGCCCGTTCGTTTATTGGTGTCACGTTTCCATCTTGTCGCTGTTGTTTTTTTCTTATTCCCATCGTTTAAATAAATTCACAACGGTGGCCACTGACGTATCATGGTACCTTAATTTGAATTTTGATTATCATCCAATTTTGAATCTTGATTACATATAAATGACAGCTTTGCGTGAAAAAAAAAAAAAAGAAATTCCTTTAGACATTTTTTGCTAAAAGTGGAATGTATGTATGGTGATAAAAAATTTTTTTTAGCAGAAACAATCTATGACAATTTAAAAGAAAAAACAATTCAGAATAGGATTCGAGCTAAAGGGTTTGAAAAAATATTTAAATATTGCACTTATCTATTAAAAACGTATTTTTCTCGGTATTTTATACCGAATAGCGATGAATACAGAAATTTTTAAGCAGATAAAATCCATTACGTTGAAAAAAAAAATTTTCTTTCAAAGTAGTCCCTTCAGATACAGTAACTCAGCGAAGCTTGAAAAAAAAAAAATTCGCAATCGGCAATGAATCGCTTTAACCGCGTTCATACCGATTTTTATCGTTTTCATTTTTATTCTCTATTTTTGGTCCTCTCCTCCCTATGGAACAAAACAAAAAGCCGACGGCCCGCTTTTTTTGCTCCAATCGAGTCGACCGGCCAAAAAGTGATGGATCAGCGTGATTATCTTTTCCGGCATGTGCTCGCCTAACGTTTTGGATTTCGTTATTTATCGTTGTCGCTGCTCCTTCCCCGAGGATAATCACGTCAATCAACGTCCCGCTTACACCGACAAAACGTTTTTCGCTACGAATTTGAATTTCGTATGTGTCCCAGACACTGCGTTGTATCTTAGCCGCATGATTGATTGTAATTGTTTTGATTGGCGGCACGTGAAAGCACACACCAATTACGCATCCACTTAGTACCGGTGACGAGGTGTAACTCCGAAAACTGAATTCGCTCGGCCGTTAACCGAAAAGAAAAAAAAAAAAAAAAAAAAAAAAAAAAAAGCGAGATTTCGCGTTTAACCTTAAACGACGCCCGTGAGAGCTTAAAAGATCGGTGCTCGCTTGGAGGCTCGTAAACCACTTGTTTTCCGCCGAGACCGTAAAAGTCGCGCGTCGCTCTGTCCCGCGTTTTGCTCATGCGGAGCACGCGAAAGTTTTATGGGACACATCCCGCGCACACCCCATGTAGGGCGGACGTGCATACTGCCCGGGGTGCGTTAAAGGATTGAGACTTGATGGATATAAGCGTGTGCCCACTCGGATCTGTTTCAATGAAAATTTTACAGCGCTTTCTTTCCCCCGTAAAGCGACCCGAGCCGCGTACGTGACTCCCTGGCTGGATCTCTCTTCATCTGCGGGGTGGCTTTGCCATAGCGAGAGCCAAGACATATGCGTGCTATCGAACATTGCAGCGGTTGATCGGGCAATTGCCAATTTTATGGCTTGATTTTTAATGGTGTCGCAGTACAACGTGTCAAACGACAATAGCTGCGGCTTCCCGGGGGGCTGTAAATTAACGTTTCACCGAACCGAGTAGCTTTTTTTTTGTATACAGATTCAACTAATTATAATGCAACATCGAGCAATAATCATATTAACATAATGGGCGCCTTGGAATACTCGGGATCGATCGATGCGACGAGTGTGTCGATGCGTCGAGATAATTTAGCACAAGTGGCCCTTGAACGTGTAGCGATTCAGGTATTGTGTGTCCCCACATGTTGTACGTTTATGACCCTTGGGAATTCCAATTGATGGTTACGGAGTATCGCGATATTGAAATTTCGATGAATTGAAAAGAGTAAATATATAAATAACTTTGTCGAGAGTACGATGAATGAGGGAAAGAATTTCTTTGAAAAACAAAGGGGGGAGTCTTCCCTCGGTCTCACCGGTGAGTATTTGTCGAGCATTTAGGACGCGGCGTACGTCGAAAGCGCCAGGGTGGAAAAAAGCCATTCCGGAATCGTGCATGTGAGGGGAGACGCGTTAAATAAAACATAACACGGTTGAGGAGTACAAATATTTTGCCTCGGGTGCGAGGAAGGAAGAGGCACCGCGTACACAGGCGTTTACAATCAATCTTGTGTGTTACATGGACTTTACGGTATAGAAATCACAGTTTCCGGTGTCGATGCGATGAAACGTGTAAATGAATTTCATAAATTTATTGACTTGCTTTTATATTGATCACCAAGTGTCAATAAATCTGTAAAATTATTCATTTTTTTTTTTTTTTTTTTTTTTTTTTTTTTATTTACAGCGTTTTCCTTCGTGGACAAAAACTTGGGAAATGTTACCTTGAAAAAAAAAGAGGAACGAACGAACGAACAAACACGTAGCGAAAGCAATTACAGGTCGAGGGGTATGCATNTTTTTTTTTTTTTTTTTTTTTTTTTTTTTTTTTTTTTTTTTTTTTTTCATCAACGTCACTGCACCGAACGATGAATCGGGAGGAAAGCCGTTCAACCAAATGATTCTTTAATGGCATGATTGACAAAATCTCACGTCCAGAGTAGCAAGTCATGCCAATGAATAACATAAAAAATCCATACCATTGAACAACATATTCCTTTTTTTAGTACAACCACGAGGTAATTCGTGTTTTACGTATAGATAAAACGATGTATTTCACAGTTACGAGTATTTAAAAATATTTTAAAAATTTAGCAGAGAGCGAAATTTGAGGTAATTCTGGAACCCAGTGGCAGTAAATGCATAAGCGGCTATTGCGCAGATAGCAGCGCGGTATACTACGTCGTATTTTCTACATGTGTCTTGATAACACTGCAAAACTGGAATAATAACGGCAGTATTTTTTTTTGCACGACTGCATGTTGCAATTTTTTTTTTTTTTTTTTTTTTTGATAAAGATCACTTAATGAAGCATTTTGATTTTATTAAAAAAATATGCTGTTCTTTTACATGTCACTCGATGGGGAATTTAAAAGGCGTAACAATAACCCCAAGGATTTGATGTTTTTTCACACGATTCAAATTACAATTTCGCCCGGCACCAGCGAACAAAACCCCTCGGTAACGCGGATGATTTAAATTTTCAATGCCGGCACTTTCTCATTCGAGCAGTTGCGAGGATATTTGTAAATAGTATAAGCTTGCAGGTGGACAAAGGACGTTATCATCTGGCCAGTTTCCTCGCTCTCGGGTGCTTTATATTCTACAAAACGGAGGAAAACCCACGTTTTTTTTTTTTTCCTTTGCTGTACACACCGCACTGCGACTACCACCCGCAGCCTTAATTCGATCAGTCTCGGCGAAGAGCGGAAACACACGGGACCCCGGCAAAGCCATCATTTATCTCGGCTTATCCATTCGCGGCGTCTTGGTTTTCGTGAATCTTGAATTTACATTTTTCAAAGTTAGATTAAGTCGTACCTATGGGTAGGGGAGGGGGGAGGGGTGGTACGTTTGTTCGGCTTCTGTAAAGGAAAGTGGGTAAAAAGCGATACGGAAAAGGGGGGGGGCTTTCGAGTCTCGACAATACCCTCCGTTGCGTCAGCAGAAAAGAGCAAGTCACCCCGGGTGTACCCACAAACAATACCCGAGACCTTTGGTATTGTTACACCCAAGCCTTGAATTTTTTGTTGTTGTAGTAACGACAATGATAACAACTAATACGTGTGCCAGTAACTATAACCGAGCAGGGGCTTGTAATGTGTTTGCATATATATTATATACGTGATATAACCGGACAAAACTTGCTTGTAACGATTTTACCAATAATGTACGTAATCGTAAACGCATCTGGTAACCTTATGAGCTTACATCATTTTTTTTTCCACGTAATACTTCGAGGTGGTACATTATGTTGCACATTATACGCGAGACTGTAAATATTAAAGATCAAATTTCCGTCGTGCCAGTGAAGAGGGACAGTTTGAGCCCCTCGTTAGAACCATTGGTGGGATCAGCCGAGACGAAGCTCCTCACGCGGGATTAAAGGTGTTTACTCGTTTTCAGGAGCCATAAAAAATGATGAGCCTAAGAATCGTCGTCAGCACGGCGCTGGTGCTCGTCGTCATCGTCGACTGGACAAAGGCTTTTCCAGCGGAGGATAAACAGGCCATTATAAACGGTCTCGCTGTAAGTAAATATCTTATTAAGGACCGTTATACCGCGCCTTTAATCATTTCATTGGACGAAATATTGCGCAACACCTTTTTTTTTTTTTTTACTAAAAAAATGGAGTTCCTTAATGAAAAGCCGGGACCGTAATGAATTCCCGCCAACGTTTTTGTGCCGCGCGATTGTTTGCCAGTTTTTCCCTAGAGTTTTGCGGGGCAATTAATCGCCGGAGTGATTTCTGTTATTCAAAAGTTTACCGGGAACTAATTTTTTTTCTCCTGTATTAGTTTTTTCACGTTGTTTCGTAATGAGAAATAATGTACAACAATTTCTCACTGCCTAGTAGGTATATGTAAATTGTCTTTGATCGACTTTGATGAGAATTTGTACGAGAATTGAAAAGCTATACGAGTTGCGTAACTTTTTTTTTCAGTATAATGTAATTTTTCGGGTAATATTATTCCCGTTCCTTCGTCAAAAATTTTCCACGTATCATTCCCGCTTTTCAGCACCGGCACGCACACGCCGAGTATTCAAGATATACGCGGCCTGTTTTCCATAACCCTTTGTTGTATCAAAATGGAAAAATTATACATATTTCAAGGAAACTCGCGCGCACCGCTTTATCCATGTATTCAATATCATACCCGATCACAAGGGAGTGCATTTTTTACCAACGAATGCCACTTACCTTTGACCGTTTAAATGAAAAATTCCAAACTCATCCGGCAATTTTTCTGCAGCGGGAAAAATATACACCCACCGGTTCTCCTGTAATTTCCTCTAAAAAAAAAAAGGAAGCTCTTGTGGAATCGTAACGGGAATTAACGTGCGTGGGCCTTCAGCTCGAGCTCACGAGCAGTTTATTAATAAAAGCTTTCGGAAGCTTGTATATCGGCAAACAAATCACGGTCTTAATTAGCCCCTGTCCTTGCAAGGATGAGTTTAATCCCTAAAGGTATTGGAAATCATACTTTCCCGAGCTAATTTCAGGTGGGCTTTACCTTTTACGTGCTTCAAGCTGTTCGAAATAAAACAACCTTAATTTTTTTTTACTTTTCGTATACTGTACATCTTTTTAATAAAAAAAATGCGATACCTTATTTTTGAAAATTCAACTTTCTTTCTTTTTAATTTACGCAATGTGACCTGGACGCTTCAACGTTTTACATTTAGAGCCGTTTTCGGTTTTGTACATCGATTGAATTTCCATTTTTTGAAAGAACGATAAAATATTAAGTAAAATGTAGAAAAACCAAATTGATTGTCGATCGTTTTCTGTTGGTAAAAAAAACAAAAAAAAAACTAGTATTACAAATTGAAAATTAAGAGTCCCCGTCGCATGAATATCCCATCTCGATGGGCGTATTTAGTTTAAATAGAACTTGAGGACTTGAAACGCGTTTTTAATAGTCCAGCTTCAACTCGTTCAAAGCTAGTAGGAAATTTTTACTGTACACACAGAAAACAACATTAAATTATAAATGTAGAGACGTTTTGCAATTTATAATCCATCTTGACAAAAAAATCAATTTTTCAATTCGAGGTTTGATTCCGACTTGAACGATGTAACGGCAAGTTAACGATAAACATGAAAGCCATCGTAATAAAAATAATATTACGAACAAAAGCACGTATGAAGGGTAAGTTAGCTGCCTCCTCCCCTTTGCCTTTCAAAGTTAAACTCCCCAGGACAGAGGCGACTCAACAATGACACGCGATAAGAAACTTTATATATACAGAGTTTCCCTGTCCACGCGATTCGGGAGATATAACTCGTGTATACGGGCGACTCCAATCCGAACAAAAGTCCAAGGAATAATATTAAATTCGAGTTAAACGGGTCGATACACATCTCACGGTGATTGATTTACTTGTTCGAAAGTTCAATCGCGATCCCGATGCTTCGACCCTCGGCCGAACTCTTTTGGCCCCGTGTCTGCCCAACAGAGGCTTGTTCTACTGAACGTGCATATGACGCGAGATCCTTTCTTCAACACGTGTACTGAGGTACAACTTGGACAAAGTTTCGCCAACTCGTGCACACGTGATACGACTGTGCCTTTTTAAATGTACTCTTTTTCCTGCATACGTACCAAACTCTTGAGTGCGCGTGTGCGTGCGTAATTCAGCAACTTTCCGAGGGTACGGAAACAACATTACCAAACAGTCGCAAAGCAACCGGGAGATGCTGTAATTTTATTCTCGCTGAATTTCATTCAACTAAAACCAGCAACGCCGCACGTAATCAGCCCCAAGTTGAAAAAGCTCCGCGTTCAAAGTAAACAAATAAAAGCGAGGAGGTGAAAAAAAAAAAAGGGCAAATTTATAAATGAGCACGCGTGAAATCGGAATTTTCTTGCCTAGAGGTGGCATTAGGAAAAAAAAGAGAGATGTGATCTCTCGATTATACCCCCTACGGAAAGGGCGATCGCGCACACATACGCAATGGATGGGCGTCAGCGTGAGATAATGGCTCGTGATTCTTTTGGGCCAAGCACGTGTGTGTATATATATAGCTCCTCCAGACCAGCCGTCGTCTCGGGGGAGGAGGATAACGTCGTCACGGACGGCCGACCCTGTAATGTATACGTGTATACCGTCGCGGGCTCCCCCTCCTACACGCAGATACGGATGATCTTCCGATTGCCGCGTCCGAGATTGGCGAGAGAGGCCCGTCTGATTTTATTACAGGCCGGACTGCCTCCCCCTGGCGCAAATAACGCACCGCTCCGAGGTGTACCTAACTTTTAACGAATTTACCCGGGAGAGAGAGCTCTAATGTCGTGCATCTGGCGTTAACAGTATAGCTTCCTTCTCCCCCCCCCCCTCCCTCCATCGCCCTCTTGCCTTATTACATGTTGTGTATACAATGATACTTCTGTCCTCGTGCTGTCGTTTTTCGTGATATTACATCCTTACCGTTTTCGTCAAACATTCCGCTTTTGTGCTTTTTCTCATCAACGCTAATGCATAATCATTTTTCAAGACATCGACCGGTGAATGCTGGCTTTCGTTTGGTTCATCGCGACCCCCTTTTTTGTTTGAACCCCTTTTTTTTTTATCATTCAAGCAAAAAAGGAGTCGATGATAATAATTACATTGATCCAATTCGATTAAAACTTTTCAAACAACTGCCAATGAATAAACTTTCGTTACCGATATATGTATTTCACGCGATCGGAAAAAATGTCTTGAAAGTAGAATCGGCCATAATCATGATCATCGTTGCGGTGTACCTACACCCGATGAAAGGTATATAGATATTGTGTAACAACGACCAACGTATCAATCAACTCAACCAATTGATCGGCGTTCCCTCAACGGGAGGGTTGTTGACGGGGACAAATCATTTTAATGATCAATCGGTGAAATTGTCGTTACCTCGTACGAATTAATAAAAATGAGAAAATAGTCGTATCATGTGGCCCGCGTAGTGGTGGGAAAATTGTAAAACAAAGTAGCTGGCAAGTGATGAAAGGTTGCCCGATAATACGAGAAAGACGAGATACTTACGCGGCCCCCGACAGTGGAGAGCCCGTTAATCCCCTCGAGCGAGCGGAGGCGTACGTGGTTGGTAGAGGGAGTGTCGGATGAAGGGTAATTAGGATCCACTCGCTCCTGTTGCAGTTGGCGGACGAGCGGGACGAGGAGACCACGGCGTTGGAAAGGGACCTGGTGAACTACTTGCTCGGTAGGCGGCTGCTCCTCGTGAAACGCCGCAATCCGCCCAACAGCATCGAGGACCTCCAGCTCAAGCGCAACTATTGGCGGCAGTGCGCCTTCAACGCCGTCTCCTGCTTCGGCAAGTAGAGCGCCCATCCGCAACTACGCCGAACGAGGGATAATGACAACGCGCTGCTTCTTCCTCCCCCCCCCCTCCGAATTCAAATTTTGAGATTTCAAGACGATTCAGTCTATACGTGTCACTTTGTGTAGATCCTCGTTGTTTCCTGCCCTTCACTATAGCACTCCTTTTACGTTGTGTTCGGTCGAGACATGTGCTCCGTAGTTTTGTCATGCAGGTGTGCGAATCACTATGATTGTTTTACATATTTCTCCCACGTGTCTGCGTGCACGTGCAACTTCGTGTGTGTCTTGCGTTCCTCTTCATCACTAATGTGATGGCCATTGAGAGTTTTTACACCGTATAGATGTACTTGTGTTGAAGTCCGCGTTAGTATGGTAGTAACCAATAATTTTTTGACTCGAATGCAAGACACGTGTCTGTTTTAATCTGTCCGTGTTTGAGACTTTTACCCATTTGTTTCATTGGATTTTTCATGTCAACAACCGTACATTTCTCATGTCGGGCTCAATTTCCTGCTGTACAAAAATTGATTTGTGTTCCTGTAACGAATATAGTCAATAATTATCATACCAAAGGTACAAAAAAAAAATTAAATTTTGACGCACGTACGAATACTACGAGTGAAAAATTAATGTCACCCTTGCGGGTGCAATGTATGCACGAGCTTGACGTATAATATACTCGCATCTGTCGCTGTAATATGCACATACACAATTCGTATGGCAAAAATTAATAAAGAAATAAAAGTAAGTACGTGTTTTGGAAAACCTAATTGGCAGCTAACGACAGATCCGAGGGATCGAAATTGCAGCCTTCGTTCTCGAGCACATATGATTATTATTATTATTATTATTATTATTATATAGTTACTAGCCGTTAGACTTTCAGCCAGTTAGACGTAGTTGCGAGAAAAAGTGACGGATGAGTAGGTGCGAATCTCCGGTTTGCTGAATGTAATTCGACAACTGCATTTTTCTGCTCGACAATGGCTGCGAGTCTGTTTTTGTTTCGCGATGTTCCGATAGAGTTTATACATGTTTATGATTAAGTGTAAGCTCGAAAATGAAATAAGAAAAAAAAAAAAAAAAAAAAATTAACAATAATCATCGCTACGGTAGAAATTTGTGTTTCTTTTATCAACGTGGTCCCATGGATGTTCGTCAAATGTGGAAATAAAATTAATTTCAACGCTTGTATTACACTTTCAAAATCGTTTGATACGACACGTTATTGAAAAATGTTATAATTTCAAGTGATATGGTTGTGTAATTATCGACACACCATTGTTCGTTGTGTTACTTGTAAAAGCATGTAAATTTAAGTACAACATGAGCACAATTAAAGTATTTTTAAGCAAATCCCCATGAGTATCTATTTTGTGATTGCCACCATTACCTGTGCCCTATCCTTGTAAATCCAAATTTTTCAGACAACGACGCTGCAGATTCACCAATTTTTACAGTATGGTTTCCGGCTCGAATGGGAGAGAAAATATTCCAGCTCTCCGATCTTCAAAGGGTAAATTTTCCAAACGGATCGAAGGAAATAAAAAAAACCGAGTGTGCTGATCACGAGGAAGCCAGAGGAGGGACATTTTGCAACGTGAATTTGTTTCCAACGCCGCGAGACTCAATTTAGCGCGAGGAAAAGTTTCTACGAAGACGAAAGGCTTCTCGTCGTTGTGACGCATCGATCCGCCCTGCACCGCACGCTTTGGATTACCACAACACATCCGGTTACGTTTTCAAGGGACGGGAAAAGAAAAAGTGCGGGAAAAATTATGTCACGAGAGTTAGCTCGTGGGTATACACACATGAAGGTATACTTTCAGGAATAAGACGATTTGAGTGGAACAACGTGTCGTCTCGCGGTGATTCAGAAAAATACGTTTCAGCCCATCGTAAAATTTGTTCGAGAAAACGCGTCATTCGAGGTGTTTCAAAAAATCCGTAAGCCTCTTTTCCTTTTTCCTCCACTCAGCTGTCGATACATGTCAAAGGCAACGAGAGCAACTCAAACGAATCCAGCTTTATTTATTATCCAGATACCAGGCAGTGTGGCAAGTGCGTGTCCTGAACATCGTATAAAATGCAGCCCCTTATCACTTGATGTTTTTTATAAAAATCAACAGTACAAGGCGCATATTTCGATTCCAAGGTATACCAAGAATGTCCAATCGAAATCATTGATGTATCGAGAGACGTGCACTCGAATATGTCACGTATGTTATGTAGGCCAAGCGTTTTACCATATTTCAACAAACAGCTCACTTGTACTTACGCGCGTAGCCGCTCGGTCGTTCAATTTCTGACGCAATACACGATGGCTCTTGTGCTTCATATTACCATTATGACATATATACATGGGTGCGAGCAAACAGGGGGGATGTCGTGTACGTATAAACCAAGTCAAAGCTTACGGAGGGTGTAGGTATAAAATGGCTTTAACAAGACGGACCGAGGCATCAAAACACCCCAGCAGAGATGTACATCTCGCCGAAATTACTGCAGAGCGTAAGTCGGGGGTATAGGGGATAAAAAAGTATAGGTGGGGCGTAAAAGTCGAGGAGGACGTGGACCCGGTCGTCCTTTTAAAAATCGCCTTGGAGGGACGGTCGCGTTGTTTCCTCCGCGCTCTTTGTCTCTCGCCACCCCGAGAGACGTATTTGCAAGAGAACCGGTCCCTCCCCCTCTTCGCGTGTAAGTCACGTAAAGAGTCCCCGCCCTCCGATGTACACGTATACGCAGCTTCCATCCCCCGAGTGCTTGAACAGTCCGAGCAACCGTAGGTGTATACATATGTACACGGCTACCCTCATCAAGCCCTGATGCGTGATACGTGACGGAAAGTAGGTATACTTATACTTACCCATTACGGCCATCCCTAATGCTGGGCGTTTCAGGGGCTGTGACTTCATTTACTGCGTAGCACCGGATCGAGGATTGAATATAAAAATCGGAGTGCCTTTGGATTTCGTTGATTTTGGATTTGCACGACAATGACTTTTTTTTCCGATGCTAAACCGTTAGATTTTTCAAAAAAACTCCGCCGTGGCCATCGGCCTTATAATGTAAATTAATTTTCCCATGGGTAAAAAAACAACATTTAATAAATGCGTTTTTCAAAAACTATACCTAATCGGATTTCAGCTCCGTTTTTTCACTACCTAGTATCTTTAGAATAACTAATTCGAAATCCTACAGCTACACGTGTACAGGTATATTGGAAAAAAATGCATGCCATTTGGATGGGGTTACAATCTAATTTTCCTTACTTTCCTGTGCCACTCGTACTGCCGTAAGTAGGTGTGTACACAGGTTTGTGAACTCGCTCTATATCCCATTTTATTACATGTGCAATGTGTACTCGGGTAACGCGCGTCAGCTACAGGTATTATGTGCTTGTACTTTCACGGACGCTCTGCTCCTCCGATTTCACGGTGACAACGTTATTTTACGAAGGTACGATCAACCCCCTCTGGGCTACTCGTCCTCATTTCTTTTTTTTTTTTTTTTTTTTTTTTTTTTCTCTTCGAGCGAAAGGACCTTTGGCTGAATTTTTACTGTTCTCTTGGTCGTTTTTTCACTGGTATTAAATCAGTTTTACTGCGCGTGCACGCCGGAGAAAAAGAGATGATATTTCACCTCTAAAGGCTTTCCACCATCAATCACTTAAAAATGACAAACGACTGTTTTATGGATGCATTGAAAAACTCGTCAAAGTGCACAACATAACGAAATCCTTATTTTTTCCCTCTCTACGTGCACCAGCTAATTTAGTAATGCAAATCGCGTTTGCGGTCGCTTTGAATACGCGTTATTACGAGCAATTTGATGATTCGATTTGTACTTGGTTGTACACGCTCGCCGCAAGGCCATTTTTACTGTTATTGACGATTTTCATTTGTTCGTTTATTTGAATTTCATGCGATGGCACTTACAAATTAATCCATTGGTTTGGAAAAGGGAAAAGCTTCGACAACCATTTGATAATTTATTCGAGAAAAATAATTCAAGTATACGCGACTGTGAATATCAGTATAGTTTATTTAAGGTGAGCGAACAAATAGTACCGAAGGAAAAAAGTTATGAAATGGAAGTTATTCGAAGGAGTCCCGAGAAGAAGGAAAAACCGGAAAATCAAAGGGAAGTAAATCCAACGCGTAGCTTAGCCAAATAGCGGGCAAAAGTGTCCGACGTTTTTAGAAAAATACATTTCTCAGGAATCGGGATCGCTATATAGAAGAAAGACCAATAAAATGGTTTGGTGGGTATTTTTTTCTTTACAATGCAAACGTTGGTTGACCTGTTCTCAATTTTTACGTTAGATTTTTAGATTTATTTGTTGGACGAATCTTTCTAATTTTAGAAATATTAAAACGAGTATAAAAATGCTCCCTCCATCAGTCTTTACTGAATCGTAAATTGGAATCTGACGTCTGCCGTGTCTATTAGTTACCGTCAAGTAATTTTCTCCTTTATCATTTTTTAAATCAAGTTTTCTGTCCTTTCCGTACAAACGTAATAATTTTTAAGATAAGGCAGGATTTTTCATACTCATTGCAATGCTTCCTCGTGACGTATATTGCAAAAGGACCTTACTTTTAATACCATTTCCAGGCTTTCATGTTTTACAAAACAAAATAAAGATTTTAATTCATATATATTATAACTTTTATTTTTCATTCGTACAACAAATGGTAATTTGAACACAGTTTTACAAAAAAATTAATCATTTTCGTGTTTTATTGTACAATTGATACAAAAATAAAGAATCCATGATTTTTCTTACAATATTCTCGATACGATTATTGAGCGAAAGTTTTAATCGAATGACGGTCTTAGAGTTCACTAAAAAAACAAGTCCACAAATTAATCCTCCATATGTGGACACCGACAGGAACAATAAACCCCGAACAAAGTAACCGCGTGATTCTCGGCGTTTGCAATTTTACTCTTAGCAGCTGTATCGTCTATCCAGGACTCTGTCACGTGTCTAGCTGACTTTGGCACATTCGTGGGCTCCTGAATAAATACAAAATAGCAAATCACAACATTGTAATTTCTCAAAAAAAAAAAAAACTCCAGAATCGAAAATTATTAAAATTTTTTTATAATGTTGCAGATCAGCCTGACGAATAATGAATTAAAATAGCACTAAAACTTACGGATAAAATCGTGGAAGGGACCTGAGAACGTCCGTGAATTACGTATGTCGCTCGAGATTGTTCTACCTCGGGAAGGACCGTTGCACCGAGTCTATGTGTGTTTCAATTAAGGAAAAAGAAGTTTCGTTTATCTACGCAAAGAGGTGCCCGCAATATCAACTTTCCTTCGTTTGTTTTACCTCCGAACTACGTTGAATAGTTATTGTTATAAGTTGAACAAATATAAATGCAAATTGTACATTTTGATCACTGAACTTGGTGAACTTCCGTGTGAGTTTGCAAGTATTCAATTAAACTCAATACGGGTGTCCGTAAACACGCGTAATTGAATTATTTTTCTCATACGCCGAAAGTAAAGTTTAGCCGAGCGAAACCTAAAATAAATTATGGACCAGTACGTTTCCATAAAAGTTTTAATCTGTTAAGTGCAGCTGTATTTCTGGTACCTGTTTTTTTTACCCCTTCGGACGAATACGGTTAATGCAGGTGGAAGAATCAGAGGAAAGGGTTCTCGGCCACCGAATTTGAAAATAAACAGTTCCATCAATTATTTACATTTTTACTAAGGCTAATACACATATTCGCGTGTTGTTTGCAATAATAATAAGAGTTTTATTTTGACATTTATAAATACTGTTGGAAAGTAAGATATTTACAATACAATGTAACATGCGATGCCTCAAATGAAGAGTGCACGTTCGAATTTTGTCAAATATAAATATCGTTATAAAATTTAAGTATCCGTACAAGATTTCCATTGATTCTTAAAATACTAATAAATTACTAAAATAAATACCACCCTAATATTTATCTTACCTTCAGAAAATTATAAATGTATAAACCTGAGCAAACGCCAAGCAAGACAGTTTAATAAATTATTCAAAGGATACGTCTTCAGAGTTCGCTGAATAGCTTGTCTTCTCTCTCGATCAAGGTCATTAGCTAAATAAATACGGGTATTGTACAGTAAACAGCGCGACCTCTGTGAAGATAGTGCATATTAGATCATCATCTACCAACATTGCAAGTTATGTGTAAAATTCAACGTACCATTTTATCTTCATCGCGCTCTGATATAGGTTTTGCTTCTTTCGGCAGATGCTTCGGTGGCTTTCTACCTTCGACCCAATTCAAGGGACTACCTGCCGCGCTGTACTCGATGTACTACGATAAGTAACAAACTTAGCTGTTAGAACCACAGCTGTACATTAGTGTATAAATAGCATTAAGAAAGCAAAAACTCACATCCATGCCGATGAAGGAATAAAATTCTGCTTTGCCCTCCTCGTCAGATCTGTCGTTCACGTCAGCTCGGTCCAGCTCGTCCTTGTTTGTGTGCTCGGGGGATCGTTTAAAGTACTCCGATATCACCTTACTGGATGATTTTACTGGTGATTTTTTGGTAAACAGCCTTTTGGTCTCATTCGTCTTTGACTCGATATCTTTGCTAGTTGTCGCACTGAAATTAACATCGGAGCCGCTGCAAGACCCTTCGTCATCCGACATCCGAGTGTCCCGTCTGGACGTCGAGGCTTCTCCAGCTCTGGACCAGCCTTGTTTCGACTTACTGTTATTTTTTACCGGACGCTTACTGGAATCCGAGTCAGTTTTTAAGCCAAGGAGGAGCGAGTAATCTGGTTTGGACGTCGATGCTTCATCTCCGAACCGTCTTCGTTTCTTCGATGACTTTTTCCTCGGGGACTCATCGTCGCTGTTCAACGGTCGCTTACTGGAAGTGGTGGCGGCTCGCGAGTAGTCTGCTCTGGACGTCGAAGCTTCTCCATTCTCGGATCGTCCTTGTTTCTTCGGTGATTTTCTCTTTGGGGACTCGTTTTCACTGTCCAACGGACGCTTACCAGAAGCGGTGTCGGCTTGCGTGCCAAGGAGGAGCGAGTAATCCACCGAATCTGCGCTGTTTTTGAAGAGGGTGCGAAGCTCTGGCAGGTTAGTGGCCGTCTTCCAGTCTTTGTCATCACGTATGCGCGTGACGCGTGGGAAGCGTATGCTGATGCCGTCGGCCGTGTGCTGGCCTTGGTTCGTGAATTCAGCTCCTGTTATTTCCCACACTGGTTGTTTCTACGGTGTTTTTGTTTTTTTATACACTCATCACATGTACTACTACGTGATTCAGTAGTCGAGCTTATACGCGACACGAAAGCTTACCTTGGGATCTTTTGCCACGAAATCGGGTACCATAGCTTTATTCGCTTTCAGCCATTTGGGCAACAGATTCGGATCTTTTCCTATTTTCACCATGTCCAGGGTAGTTTGAAGTTCGGCAAGTGTTGCGTCGTCGTGACCTCCGTGCACCTAAACAGGAATACGTATCTTGGAGCTGAAGCTTTATTTTACATTATTTTAAGACCCACGTGTCATACCTTTGTAACTGTCAGCCAAACATCTTTATCAGGATCATGGCAACCCATCAAAAATACCGACATGATGCCACCTGAGGAATTAATTAAACAAAAACAGGTATTCGGATGGTTTATGAGTAGGGTTGAAATTTTAAATAATACAAATTGCGAGGAATACCTTTTTTCCCGGTGCCGTACCAAGCGCCGAGCACTACGAGATCTGCGCTATCGGCCATGTTCCCTTGAAACAAATAATCCTTCTTTACCTTCAACCAGTGCCTTTTCCCCGGCTCGTACTTGCTCTGTCAGTTAAATGGAAATTTCAAATGTTGGTGAAAATCAATGCTATTGAAAAAACGAAACTAAAATCAAAACTTACGTCAACGTCCTTCAACACCAGGCCCTCCAAGCGAAGTTTGAACACTTTGGCTATCATTTCCGCCAGTTTTCGTGAATCCTGAAAACGTAGTCATAATTATTTTTAGCATTAGATTATGTTTATTGTTATTATCATTTCAAGCACGTACCTTGATTTCCTGAGTTTCCGACAGCATTATTCTGTTTTCTATGGGCGTCATTTTTTGCTCCAACAGTTTTCTTCTTTCTTTCATTGTTCTAAGGTAATTTTATGACATTTTAAGCGTTTGGTATGGAAAAAATAGTCACACGAAATGCAGTGAGACAAATTACGTATATTTACCGATTCAACAGTGATTCTCCATTGTAGTAGATAATGTCAAAAACAAAGAGACACACATTTGCATCCTTAAACTCGCTCCGCTGAAAAACGTTAATTTACCATTAATAAAAGCAATTATCCAAAGTTACATTGACGGAACAATACCTTGTGAACACCCAGTGATCCGAAAGGAAGAGGTTTGCCGTCTCGCGCGTCTACCATGAGAATTTCCGAATCGAGTATTAGATCATCGCCGTGCGGGAAGGCTTTCGGTATGTACTCTTTTAAAAAGTTCACCTAAAATTTATGATTCAAGGGTCCATAAAACTCAACCATTTGAAAAAATAAAAGCATTGTGATCATGAACTTGATCATCAGAGCCGTAACTGACAATGATTTTTTGTTATATGCTCCACACAATTGAGCAACTCGATGAGATCCAGTACAAAGTAGAAATAGTTCGGATGAGGCCAAACAACGAGCAATTCATTGATTCTGCCGCGAAATTTTGTATTACCCAACCGCTATGTAATATTGTCGATAATGGCATTTTTTTTCATTGTGATGTACTACGATACATTCGTTTTTTTTTTTTTTTTTTTTTTTTTCTCTTTTTTGCACCGACGCGACGCGCACATTTATTCACGAGAGACAGGACAAAGACACTCGACGAGAGAAAGAACACAATGGAATAGAAAAAAAGAAAAAGTAAAGTAATGGATGCCATTTAGAGAGCATCAATTAGCTCATCAATCAACAACATAACGTTGGCGCTCGCTTGATTTTCCCGGGATTCCCTTGATTTTCCAAAAATAAACTCAAGCGCCTTTAATCGTATTAGGGCTGAACGCGTTTCTCCGTACCACTGGAAAATCTACTTGAGCGAAAATTCCCTTGTTAGCATACACAGCTCGTACAAACTGCCAGTGATTGCCTACGTTCTCGTATTATATAAAATTCCTGCGCGTGTCAGATTGCCAACTACAAGAGCTAACTTTCCTGAATTTTTCGATGTCGCAACAGCATAAAAATTTCACAAGCCGTCACTTACTTTGTGAGATAAAACTGGTTTCAGCGAGCGGCTGAAGTAGAGGAAACTGCTGCCCCTTTTGTGGACCTGCACCCGCTCGCCGTCGTACTTGACTTCGGACAGCATACCATTTGGACATTTCTGCATTGCCATCTCGACGGACTTGCAAGGCTCGGCCTGAAAAATGAAAAAACAAAAAAATTAAATAAATTCGACACGTGCATCGATAATCTTCGAGGAGAATACAAAAAAGATGTGTTTGTCCGATTCGCTAGAGGTTATTTATTATTAAAAATCGTCTCATGGCGGGACGAAGCAGGAAAAGTGCCGCCCGGCGCATTGCAACTTGCCAAAGGAGATTAGATAATTTCGGTAACGAGGTTTAATAAAAAAAAAAAAAAAACAAGACTTACGAGCATCGGTAGGACCGGGGTCATCAGCGCCAGAGTCGCGGCTTTGCCGATTTCCGGTCCGCACGCCGAAGGCGACGAGGAGGAAACTCCCCGAAAACGATGCAGGATGCCGGGGAGATCCCTCGACGCCTGAAACGCCGCGTAGGCGTCATCGTGGACGGCACCCAGACTGAAAACAAGAAAAAAAAAAAAAAAAAAACACCGGTCTCAGTCTTTTCGTAGACTACGATTTGAATGGCTTTGCTTACATGTGCTTCGGCCCGGCGTTGATCCTCAAGTCGTGCTTTATCAAGCGAATGATCATTTTCAGGTCATCGGCTGTACACCTGCAACGTCACGTTTCAACATTCCTCAATGGTATCGATGATTTATTTTTCGATTAAAAGACTATACGTATACATGTTTTGGTAATCAAACGTAGCAAGCTACTCTACCTGTTCAATATGGACTTGAAGTGGTAGGTTTGCTCGTCTTCCTTGGTCAGCGTGGATAATTTTTCTAAAAACTCGTCAACCTGCGAAACAAAAGCAACCCTCAGTCTCGGACTGAAATCGGCCAATAAACGATTCGTATACCTCCTGTAAGGTGAGGTCACTCGTCGCGCGGGGTTCGACAGCCGAGCTACTCTCGAAAAACCTTTTGATGGTCATGGCTACGTCCCCCTGCTCCAGATCCTCCAGCATCGCGTCCTCGTCTTGCTGGAGTATCCGCCCGAACAGTTTTATCAAAGCTTTGCTCTGTAGGTTGTAAATTCGTTTGACCGCGCCGGGCAAGAGGAGCCTACACCACAGCGTCAGGTCGCCCTCGAAGCCACCTAGGATATTAAAAATTCGCTTCAAACTTTATTGGAAAAATCCCCAAACTGCTCTTGACATCAATTTTTTAAATCAGCTTTACCGAGGCGCATAAATTTCATACCCCCGAAACGACTTGTGCGCGAATCACGGAATTCGCCATGAGTTATTGCCGATAGCGACACTTGCACAATAATAAGATAAATTTTAATTAGGCGCACGTACGTAAGCTTCTTACTTTGTCGCTGAAAAAACAAAAAAACAAAAAAAAACAAAAAAAAAAAAAGAGATATCATCGCTGCATGTACTTCTAGAGCAAAACAATTTGTCGCTCCAACGTAAAACTGTTGGTTGATCGGCACGTAGACAACGCCGTGTTCGGGAATCGCGAGACTTTTCTGCGACGCGTGATGTAAATTTTACACACGTCCCGTCGCGCTCGCTTTCGATAAAGAAGCGCCGAAAAGAAAAAAAAAAAAAAAAAAAAAAAAAAAAAAAAAAAAAAAAAAAAAAAAAAAAAAAAAAAAAAAATGCGCAATTCGGCACCGCGATAACGAGCTGAAATTCATAGCGAAAAAACACTGGCGCGAGATTTCTCAATGAAATTGAGCAACGCAATCGCCCCGTCGAAGCTCAACTTCGGATAACAACGCGCGAATGAACGCTGCTCGTAATTAAATAAAGTAAGTACCGTCGAAAAGTCCCGTGGAACAAGAATCGCGAGGCGCCGATGGAGAGGAGGACGAGTGAGAAAGATATAGGGGGAAAGAGTCGCAGAGGTCGCCCATGAGCGCGGACGGAAAATTACGAAAAGCGATATCGGAAACTGATGACACTCTCTCGGCGGCTTCTTCGCGGAAGGGTCAACGCTATTGCCCGAGTCTTGCTAGACTCTCGGCCGCCGGCGTCTTCGTTGTCTCGTTTGCTCCGCACATGCATGTTTCGTGCACTCGCTCGCTTTCAAATCTTTGGCTACGTATTTACATTGTCGTACATTTTTACAATACGCGCGACGCTTCGCCCACGACGCGTCGTATAATATGCTCTTGCTGACTCTTTACTAAGTATATATAGCTTGGCGAGAGCAACGCTTTGCAACACTCTATAGTGCGATAGTGAATATGCGAAAAAATTCATTATGAAAGACAGAAATTGAATAACAAGTTTGCAGCTTCGCTTTCATTTGCGGGACAAAGAATTTTGTAAAGTGTTCCTTGAAACTAGACATTTTCTTTTTCTAAACTGTCGCTTGCATTTTTTTTTTTTTTCATGAGTTTATGTGAGTATATTATTCTCCCACCAACTTTTTCGGTACCTTATTTTAAGAACATACGTTATGCTTTTGCAAATAAACAATAATTAATGCTAAAGCATCTCAATACAATTATTCTAAAAGGCGCACAAGCAACTTCCCTGATATATATTTTATGGTGTGCTCTTCAAATTGTTGTGGTTGTCTGCATGGGAATCTTTACAGGAACTAGAGTCGTTTGGACATTCATTTTAAATATCTTCGCGATGGCATATATGCTCGTGTATACACTAGTAATAACAAATTTTTTTTATTAATGTACTTGAAAATGATCACTGCTCGTACGTATCGAAAGTCTCTATATAACCATATGTACATAGAACTTATAGTAAGTATATGATCAAACTTTTTTAGAAATTAAAATTTTTAAAGGCTAAACTAAGTAATTCAAGTTGTGTAACATAAAGAATTCTATGAGAGAAGTACACATAAAATTTCAATCGATAAGCATTTGTGGGTTTGTAGTTCAATCGCTTTTTACATCCTATACATTTTTCAATCACATAAATTTTAGCCTTAAAAAGGAGGACTGCGATGCGTAATTGTATTGATGAAAATTTACTGCATCACCTACTCCTTCCACCATGTCATTCGGTGCGGATGTATATTTTCAAATCAACAAGTGATTGCAGCTATAATACCTTGGGATGTCAGTGTTTACGTCTCGCGCGTACTTTTCCACGCAAAATCAGTAACAACCAAGGTGGGAATTGGCTCGCAGTAAAAATCATAAAAAAAATCAACACAAGAGATTTGTCGTACTCTTTTTCTCTGAATGGAAAATTCCAGAATCACCAGAGTCCGGTGCAAGCCCATTGAAACAAGAAGAAAAAAAACAACTCCGGAATAATATGTCTATTAAGAGACAAATGTTACTTGATATATGGTAATTACTATTGAAAAAAAAAAAAAAAAAAAAAAAAAAACAACTCTCCCCTCGTAATAAGGAATTCGTATGCGCGACAAGCGATCGGTAAAAAATGAACTTGGTGTTGTGAAAAAAGAGCGTATGCAACCGCACTACAACACGGAAACCATCGGTGAGAGATACACCGACACGAGCGCGTGCTATTATAGTTACAAAAGGAAACGATGATGCATAAAATATGCGCGAGACAGCGTGAAATCGTGATTGAACCAAAAACAACCTGACGATCAAAAGTTGCCAATGGCTTTGAAAAGTAGAGAATTTTTTCCATGTTTACGTTAGTAAACATGCATGTGCGTGAACGCCAAGGTTATACTTTTAGACGCTAAAAAGATAAGAAAAATGAGACACGCTTGCTTTCGCCGACTTTGCAACTTTCAAGTCCCACAGCCACCGATTACCTTCTCGGAAATAGTATACTTATGCCGCACGCCACGTAATGAAACAAGTGATTGCGTGCTCGCGGGTCAGCAGCTGATTTTCGTTTTCCGAACGAGGAAAAATCTGCAAGCAACTCGATCGTGTACACAAACGATGACATACATTCTGACGATCGAACGTACGACGCACTATTACGTACGACATTTTTTTCCCTTTGGAGATTCTAGAAACGAGAAATCAAAAAACGTTTACTATTCGGAAGTGAGTCATCCTTCTCGTGTTTTCGCGTTCGGGGAAACGAGAAAACAGCTTCTTCTTCTTCTTGCGCATGGAATATCGGAAATAGTTTGCAGTATCCGATCGGCTAATACCTACGATTCGGATTATCGCGCGGTTTATCGGTGTTTTGAGAAAACACGTTTATTCATCAATAACTTGCAACTCGCGTGCGCTACCCAAGACATAGTAAGTAGATTTCAACAAACGATTTTTTGGTCCCAAATATTGTGCCTTACTAAAAAAAAACAATAAGAAGGTCACATACAATCGACAGTTGGTTCGTAAAAATGATGCACACGGTTGCGTCTTTTCGCTTGAACCGATAGTTCATCCGATCGATTGCCTTGAAAAAAAAAAATCGATCCACCCAGATAAAGATCAGTGCTACCAAGCATTTTAATAATGCGTTTAAAACACGATTTTTCATCTTTTTCGGTATACTTTACTATTTGATTCATGAAGTCAATAGTTCCGGCCGCGGAACCCTAGCAGATCTTACAGATCGGAGTTACACAAATCGTCAGAATGAAAAATTATACAAGAGTACACAGTGCAGTGTGCGTGTGACGCATTTAGAACTAGATGGAAATTCACAGTGCAATGGCATAGATTTTATTATGTTGGCGCTAGCTGAGGCCGAGGCCGGCGTGAAGGATAATAAAACGTTATTATGTAAAAACAAGGCTTGGAAATTCACCTGAAACACTTTATTCTCGGAGCCGTGTTAAAGACCGAAGAACTTTTTTTTTTTTTTTCACGCTTCGCATACATCCGCGATCGAGGTATGAATAACCATCGAGTTTTCAATATACGAAAACTCTTTTTCTCACAGCTGTACGTCAATGACTCGGCGATAGCGATAAGAGGAAGAAAGAGAAGTTGCTCATTGTAAATAACGGAGTTGGGCCACTGCGGATGAGCGCACTTGTTTTTTCTCCGCAAATCATGTAAGGCGTCCACTCTCTTTTCCGCCATTCGTCATCTCGTGCCTTGTAGCTGTGCATGAGTAGTAAAGCGGCAATTAATGCAATCTGTGGCGCGATAACGGCGCAGACTGCGCGGCATCAAAATCAAACAACAATGTAAGCACTTTCTCGTCGTTGCAGCAACATTGCAAATTTTTTCTCTCTCTTTGCAGCTCCATACTATTTCCACGTGCATCTACTTAGTATAACACCGAGCTGGATTTCACTTTTTTTTTTGTTGGGTCGATGTCTAATAGAGTTGGGTGAATATACACTAGTGGCAATGATCTCCTCCACCTCTTGAGAGCTCTGTTTTCTTCTGCAAGTACTTTTTACCAGTTTTCACGATAACTCGACTCGTTTTGCCTTTTTTTTTGGCGTGACGCGCTTCAATACTAACTATTTAGTACATGTTGTTTCAAGTATGCCTTTTAATTGTCACATTACATCCCCATAGTAGCATATAGGGTTTGATTAAATTTTAAACTTTTTTGTGGGTATATAGGATACGATAGTTTTGGCGAAAAAAAGAATACTGAAAAACAAGGTGTATTTTGTAGAGAATATCAGCTGTGCTGGAAATTGTAAGACGAGAGCTGTCAAACGTTGTGGGGTGCAGATTGTGGGCTCTTGATGTTTGTCACCTGTTTTGTAAAGTTTAGCTAGCCTAACCGTGCCATTTCAAATGGAAGCTACTATTATAATTATATTATTGTTTCACTATAGGGGAGGTGCCCGACTATCTGCAGCACACTTAGAGTAAGGCACTTGTGTTGACGTTGTCCTTGAATGCTTGTTGCAAATCAACGTTATCGATGTACAACTATTTTTCGATTTCCCCTCCTATGAGAGCCAATCCGAATTCCCAAATAGACAGGCCACACATTACGTGATCCGTCGAGCTTGAAGAAAAAAAAAAAAAAAAAAAAAAAAAAAGGTATTGAATCATCTAGTGCATCGATCGAAACCTCTTTGACACAGGCTAAACCTTGGAATAATAATTCTTATCCGCGATCGATTGATAAAAAATGTCGTGTACTAATATTACATTGTAACAAAAGATAAGTTAATTTTCTCTCGCAGCAATGATGCAAGAGGTGCATGCGTGTGTTCCATTGATGCCCGAGTCCATCGTAAGACTTTTGGTTACTTCGGCGGTAAGTGGGCAGGCGTGCTTTGTTTTGATTAGTTGAAGAAAAAATAAGTTCAAACAAACGACGGGCGATACGGATGGTTTTGGCCAAGCGCGGAATGGAAGCCAGGAGTCGAACATCACCATCGGATGATTTAAGAGCGGACACTCGTTACGCAAGGTGAGATATAAATTATTATCATCTCGTTTTATCTCGTGCTTTGATTTCAATGTGCATCTGACGTAAAATTGTACACGCTCTTCTCGTACACTTAGAAATTTGTCAATGGTTTTCGTAACGCGATATCGCAAATTAGTTGCGTAAATTTATATTTTGTAAACATACGGCAGGCTCCGTGTGTATGTTTACTGAGTGACGAAAAAATCCGTGCACCGATCCAGATATGATTTTTATTTTAGAAAATTAATCTTGTTCAGCTTGGCTCCATGCCACGTAGATCCACCACAAGCTCGTCCCTTTACGCTCAGCTGGCACTCTCGTAATACTTATCTCTCGTAGTAGTAACAGGGTTAATTATAAAACTCGATAGGACGCGAGCGTGAGTTTATTCCCCGGTTCTTTGCATGTGAGTTCCGGTATGATGTAACTTTTCGTATACATACCGGTCGATCTTATGCTATACGCGTGACGTTTCAATAAAGAGGAATTCCGTCGGACGAGCAAAACGTATGTACATAATGACCCCGTGCGAGTGTACATCCAGAATGTCACCAATTGAAATAAAAAACATTGATAGATTTTTTATACTCCATCAGCAGCGCTTGTAATTCCATGTATTTAACTTTTGAACTGTCAATTTTGATGAAAAAATTTCAACCAAAATTTGTTTACTTTTGTTTCGTATATCAAATTCATTGATGATAACATGTATACGCTGAAATAAAATTTTTGTTAATAAAAAAAAAAAAAGGTTACTAAAACACTTTCAAATAAATAATCTATTGAAATGAGATTTAATATTTTTTCCCAAAGGGGCTATCCACGTGATTCAAATGATTCAGAATCACTATTAAATCATTTTAGGAATATTTACTATGTACTATTCTAGTACATATATTTATGTTAACTAATGCTTATTTTGTATCTTGTAATTATAGAGTGTCCATATATATGTACTCCACAGGTAATACAAATGAGTAACGCTGTAGATCTGCTAAAACTAGTAGAAAGATTACAGCAAAAAGCGTGTTATATGTATATCGCCTAAATCGAGTTCACAGCCGTGGGTCGTTATTTGAGTAATCGGCTTACACTAATAATATGGAACATGCAAAATACAATGGGTAGCTAATTGAAGTGTCCGTAACAATTAAGATTGTGATAGGTACTTTGGCCATTATCGCGATAAAAGACAACAGCCCTGCAATAATAGAAATGGGTGAACGTACCGAGAATCGGCAGGTCAAGTACCCATCCACAAATACTTGAACTAATCATTAGAAACCGAGGATGTATTTTTGGAAGGAAAAAAAAAAAAAAAAAAAAAAAAAAAAAAAAACTTGGCTGCTCTAATCAGCGAGTCGTAACTATATTTTAAGCTTTCGGAAGCCTCTGCTCCACCGAAGAGTCGCGCGCCTAATCGCGACCTCTCGAGATCACGCCATAAATCAGCGCTCGGAACTAGATCGCGGCACGCTTTCTCTCCTCTGCGTATGAATATACATGTACACGCGTCGGGGATCATCGCATCGAGAGGGAACGGCTTGTAACTTGATGTTTCGCGATCGACATCACTGCCGCAACCAGCGCGCAACCCGATTACAATTACCGAGCAAGCGGAGGGGGTGCACAGCCGTGACATCATCACTCGAAACCGAGAAAAGCCTCTGCTTT
>NW_019379805.1:239087-264485 GCF_000648655.2 Copidosoma floridanum | reverse complement strand
TAACTTGAGCAGAAATTCTATAGGTATTTTCATTTTAATAATTTAGATAATTTAAATTTACATTTAGTGTTTATAATAGACATACAATCAAAAAATGAATAATCATATTAATTTAAAAATCTGTCAATGGAACTGTAGGAGTGTAAGAGGTAAAATTTTTGAATTGGAGAGATATGCGTCAAATTGGGATATTATAATTCTCATTGAAACATGGTTAAAACCAGAACAACTCCCATTTACAATAAATGGATTCGAAATAGTTAGATTTGATAGGATTCAAGAAGGTGGAGGTGGTATTGCCTTTCTAGTTAAAAAAAACCTTATCTTTAAAGATTTTAATGTTTTAATCAAACCTGAAGCTTTAGAAGTGGGTTCTATTGTAGTTGAAACAATTAAAGGGTCCTTATTTATTATAGCTTGTTACAGACAACCAAAGAACGGCAATAACTTAAAAAGCGAGGAATGGTCGAATTTCTTAAATTATATTAAAAATAATTGTGGTAACTTATATGTATTAGTAGTTATTTTTTTTAATAGTTAAAATTTTATTTGTTTTAGATTTTAAAAATAAACCCATTTATTGTGGGGAAAATATAAAAATACTTTGTAAAAGGATACTCTTATAAGCTAATATTGCACAAGCACAACAATGTTGTTTTACGTATTTTATTATCACTTACAGGCACATTCATAACTTTATCAGCCATACTTAGTTGTACTGTCTTACTTATCACAGACATCTACAATAAAACATCAACATCAATATTTTAGTAATTTATGCTGCTTTTAACATTCCTTGATTTTTTACGAAATATACCTTTTCTCAATCAGCAGCAAGTCTCAGAAATCAAACATTAATAACACATAATAAGCACCAGGATACGTCGTCAGAAAATGTAAACAACCACTAAAATATTTGAAAATAACCTATAAAACTTGATTGCATGTATGATTACACTTAAATGAGCTTTTTTCAGTCGACAGTGATACATACCTTAATCGTATAAGCAAAAAACTGCTTTAATTTGTTAATTTAAGGTCCAATTCTCGTAATTTTATAACAAACAAACTTTCATGGTTGAGCACAACGTGCGTTGTTAGTACATAGTATGGATAGTTCTACACGATCGTTTTGTGCATTGTTTACAGAAAAATATGCATGCTTCCGACTTCGCAAGCAGATGGCGCTTAGACGCTTCCGTACAAAGACCTTCTAGACAATCATGCATCATATCGATGCTTACACCATCTAGAATGTGAAAGTCATTAATATTATTGAATTTGTATTTTTCTTTAATACCAGTTTCTTGTTGATTCAATTTTAATAAATCTAGTTCATAATTTTCTTTGGTCCTGAGTAGTGTTTCTTTTTCTTCTGTTAAACTATGTATTTGATCTAAATTAGCTTTACAAATTCGACAGCAGTAAGAAGTATTGAATAATTGAATAAAACCAAACATAGAATTAAGTCCAAGGTTATCACTAAGCACCGGTATTGTTTGAAATTTAATGTTTATTACTTCACCATCAATAGTAACATAAATGTAGGCAATGCGGGTATAGAAATGTAACCTGCGCCAAACTTATTGGTACCACTTTGGCTCCCGAGAGCATTTCCTGTTTCTAATTCGTCAAAAAAATACAGTAGTTGAAGGACTTACAAATTTATTCGCGTACTTAAAGATCTACAAATCTCCTTCAATTATATAAGATACTGTGATTTTTTCTTTTTTTAAGTTATTAATGTAACTAAAAATTTTTTTACACTTACCTGGGATTTCTAAAAACTTTTGGAAGGACGTTCTTAAAGGAACACTCATTCCATACCGTGGTTCTGGTACATAAAGTGTACTGTTGCCGATAACTTTTTTTTAAAATGCTGACCAATAAGAAATTGTTGTGAATCAAATCATTGCCCTCTATTTTTCAAAAACGTCAATCTTTTTGACTCCGTTATAAAGTCTTCAAAGATAGACTCGTACTCTTTAAAGCATAGATCTAGTTTAGAGTTATTTATATTACAATTATTTTTTTTCAGTAAAGCAATAATATCATTCTTTAAATTGTTTAACAGAGCGTTGCGAATAAAATCATTCATAAAATCAACTATTTCTTGTACGATTTTTCGTGGGTAGTTAGAATTCGCATGGAATGATAAAATGTACTTTATAAGAAAATCAAATACTATCGTTTTATTCATTGTTACAACAACTTTGGTAGACGAATAATTACAAACGAATTAAAAAAGGTTTTGACAAACGTACAATCACAATTACACTTGCTTAATGACTTCTCGTCCCAACTTAGTCACCGCTGCATAACACTTTTCGATTGGAATTTTAAATGCATATTTAGATATAATCATCCAAATATAATCTGTCAAATATGGCCATATTTTAAAAGCAGTCAAACATTTAAAGCAAGCTTCTACAGCTTTAACTAACGTAGGAAAAGTGTTTTCCATTATTTATAACCATATAAACATATTTTATGTCAACCACTTCGCCTGTGAAAACAATGTATGGATGTACAGTTTGTTTGTTAGACTGAAGCCAAGACTCAAAATCTAAAAGGCTTTGTTTTTCTGCGATTATATCCTAAAAAATAAATTAAAACCTATACCAAGGTGTAATACTCCCCTTTTATACGAAGAAGCATGTGCATGGATTGTTTTTAAATTATCATAATAGGTACTTTCATTGCAACATAAATATTCTAGCCTCATCTTTATACACTTGGTAAGTAATACAAGAATTTTTTCAGCTACTGTTATAGTTAATGTAAGCATATTATGCAAGTTAAATACTTTTTAACTTTGTGATTATAACTCAAGAGCAAATGATGGTAATATATATTATCACATACTATAAAAGTTCCCCACACTTATATACATCGTTATAAAATAGTCGTGTCTAGAAATTAAAAATATGACCTTGATTTTTAGAATAAATGATATCTGAATCTGGCCCTTACTTATGTTAACAGATGCTGTAGGATTCCTTACAGATTTTGCAACTGCAATGTAAGTAGTGTAAAACTGCTTTACTTCAACGATTTAAGACTTTTTAAATAAAGAAGGAGCTTTGGAGCTAAAGTAAGCCACCTATCTGAGAAGGTTGTATTGTACGCTGACTCTGAATCTTCTATTCCTTTGAATGTTCTTTTGATAGTTCCAGGCAAGTTATTCGTTGAAAATCAGATTCTAGCTACAAAAAAATAATCATTACTTTTTAAGTTGGTTTATGCCAATACACACAAAAATGAGATCATTCTCAAACCAATAAGATGCCCGAAGAGGTGTCAAGGTACGGGAAACTCTGAAAGTACTCATTTAAAAACTCTAGATTTATTTTTATATTTTTATTTATTATACAGATGTCTATCATCAAAACTAGCTTTCCATTCTTGTAATATTACTTCTAACAATTGATTATCTTTATCTTGACTTCTTATAGAATTGTAATTTCGATGAACTGTTATCACTACGTAAATTTATAAAATTATAATATTGAGGTTTAAATATAACATACTAATCTTCAAATAATTAATTAAAACATTTTACTCACGTGGCTCAGAAACATTATTTTAAGCAGATTCTCCCAGTTTGCCTGTAATTCGTAATCGCGTTCGCCAGTATTTGTATGTATCGTATAAACAACCTCCAGCAATTACTACTTGCTTATTTTCACCTGTGTAATGCGGTTTGTACAAGTATTGCTTATCCTCGCTTGGAAAAAGTTCGATGAACTGTTGACTGAGCTCACAGAATCTTTCATTCCTTATTCTGTAAATACATTTTACACCTCAAAAAAAAATATCTAGATGTTGAAACTTGTTTTATTTCATATCGCACAGTAGTGAGATAAATACTTTAAACAATAAATGCTTGAAAAATTGACAAGTAATTGGGTCCATGGCGCTATGAATACTTTTTTTTCACTTATCACAAAACAAGCACACTCAAAGGTTAATAATTATCAGTATAATTAAATTTGAATTACAAGGCTTCATAGTATTATTTTATCTAAGGCGTGAATATCACATTTTTTTTTAAACAGTAATAAATTTTTAGTTTCAACAATCATACAACTTACTTAAAGAATGGCTCATTTTTTCCAATTCATGCAAAATAATAATATGTTAAACACGATAATAGTCTACTTTATTATTCGTAACATATAAGTCTAGAAGAATTTTTCCTAATATGCCTTTTGATAAAATTATCTCATACAACTCATTTTTCACGTATTCGGTACCTATGTAAATGATAAATAAAGCATATTAAAAAAAAAACTTAAACATGTTATGGAAATAAACATCACAAATTGGTTAATATACGTACACCATTAACCCACACATGTGCGGTCTGATTCAAAATTCAAATGTGCACTATACGCACTGCGCAGCTGCTGCCGTTAGACAAGGAGAGAGTACTTAGCTTTTGTCGGCGCGGTGGAGTGTGGTGGGGGATGGTAGTATGGGTATGCAATATGGCCATACCTCGCCGCACTCCACCACGCCACCAAGCTACTCACTCCTTCTCTATAGCCGGCCAATATAGAGCGGACTCCCCCTCTTCTCCCGCCCCCTCGCCACCATTTTATTCTCTCGTGCTCACACGCGACTCTCTGCAGGGATCACCTTGCTTTTAAATGAGAGCGATCTGACGGGAAACCAACAGTTTTTCCCCATCCAAAATCGTCCAACGCACCTAAAGAAGTTGTCACTTCAAAAAGGTGCTCTTGTGATTTCAGCTCTTCATGTTATATACAATGCGAGTTATTAAGTTTCGAAAAAATGACTCCAAGTAGCAGTTTGCGATTTGTGAAAAAACAGCTAAACCGATTTGAACCCAACCTGGCTCATTTTTTTTGTATTAAAATTGTGCATCTTTTTTACAGCACAATTTATTATGTGGGATTTTGTAGTTTTCTTTTAGGAGCGGAAAATGGGTGCCTTTGCTAACATGTCTACACATTAAATTCTGTGTCAATTTCTTACCGCGTATAAAAATTACTTCTCTATTTTTTTGTTTGTGCTAGCAAAAATTTGCGGAAAATCGATATAATTTTTAGCTAATTCTACTATACTAATTCTTCTTGGATAAGTGTACATAAATACCTAAATAGGTATGTGTAGTCGACTGCAGCTAGCTGTAGCTGCCTAAACTGTAGTGCACTCGGCTGTACTAAGGTTTCGATAATGAACTGTGGTAGTGAAGTTTTTCTACATCTATTTTTAAATATAGACAGCGGAGGGTACCTTAAAAACATATATTCAACTTACTGTACCGACTCACCTCAGTAGTTTTTCTTTACCTTGGTCGCTAGAGACTGATCAAAACGACTTTTCTTTGAATGAATCGTCATAAAATTAATACATAAATATGATCCGGTGGGGCTGACAACTGATGACATCACATTGTCTGTCTTCATGGACCTTTCCGTACTGTTTTATCAAGAAAAGTACACTTGCTAAATATCAAGTATCTTGATAATGATACTTGAGCGTTGTTCATTCATTAATTATATGCGCATGCCCTTAATATCACCTGATAGGCTCAGATGTGCCATCTTGATATCAAGTTAGCACATTTTTCCACAATGCGGGGCATACAGAAAGATGATGTATTTTGCAGCTAACATGTGGCTTTCAAATTATTACAGATCCAGTATAAAAGGAACCCCGGTGAAAATAGAGGGTACCACCCTATTCTAAAATCAGCAAAATTTTTCCAGAACTGCTGTCTACGTCAGTATAGCAGTTTTCAAAGCAGCTCCAAAAATCGATGTCTACGTAGATGACGACGATCGGGCAGTTGTAAATGGAAACCGTAGTTGAGTGACCACTTACGTCGTCTGCTAAGAGACAGTCTCTATATTACATAGAAACTGTCTCTTCGCATATATGCAAATAATTAAACTTACCTATATCCTAATAATCTCCTTTTTTGTACAAATTATTGCCATTAATTAAGTCTACTTTCTTCTTTCTGTTTCAACTGTAATTTTCAGTACAAAGAAATAATTTAAAAATATGTTTAAAAAATACCAATGTGTTTAAAATTACCGTGAATTTCTCAATCTGGATACATGCATATAAACATATGCGTTAACACTCTAAAGCATTGTCATCCATTATTAGTACTTCCGTCAGAAATATGCATATTGCGTTATAAATACGCCAATAGAAATACGCAGGCGGATTCTGCACAATTGTAAATAATCCACATGTTAGTTTGGAAAACTTAAATGTACTAAAAAATAGAAAATATCTATGGTTAGCCAAAGCACAGACAATTAAAAAATTGGTTTAGGTAATACCTAGTTGTTAATGGAACGTTGATAATAAAATTGCTGAAGGTGAGCAAATCAGTTCTTCTACAATAGTTTAAAAACTACAGATTTATGAAAAAAACTTTGAATACAGAAAATGAAACTTGTGAAAAAAATTACAAGATACTGCCAAAATTTTTTTAATCTCATAATTTGTATACGCAAAGTTGAAACATCCATTCAAATAAGGCATTTTTCAATTGTGAATAACTAACAACCCTTTTATCCACATGTTGCTAAACCAAGCTCAAATCGTGCGTCTTTATGGTGCTAATAAGTGCTCAGAGCTATACTGGCGGATTTTTATCTTCAGAGTAGTTTTTCCTAAAATTCAATTATTCGTTCCAAAAAGTTTATTTGTTCATAGGCTGTCATTTTTTTGTAAGCATCTTCGAATAATGATTTAACCAAGGGTATTGTTTTTAAAAAATAAATTATTAGGTACGATTTGTACCTTATCAATTTTTTCCAGTAAAATTTTTAAATATAGCCTTTAAAAACAGGTATGTTTGTACGTTATAAATAAATGAATTAACTTTTTTATTTCTTATTGTACACCTTCGTAACTATGTTCCTCTTAGAGAAGCAGTTTTTCTAACAAAAAAAGCTGCCTTAGGTCACTGGGAGCGGAAGAAAAATTTTTTTTTCCCATGTGACCTTTGCTTCGTTAAAAAGAATACGTTTCTACCAAATTTGCACAGTCATTCAATCAGTTGTTTAATTAATGTACAAATCGTGATGTTAACAAGATTAGAATCAATAAAAATCGGGTTTTCAAGCTTATCTTTCAAAAATATCACAATGGACTATATTTCACTTCTTTTATGCATGTTCGGTCATTTAATTTAATTATAATTTCAGTATGAACCTGGCTTTTTTTTCAGCTTTTCCCTAGATACCAAAAAGTCTCTAGAATAAAGTAAAGTCGGTTTTTTTTATTGTATCTTAAAAAAAAAAGACAACAATGGACTATATTTTTTAACGTTTGTGTATATGTGGTCCTTGTATCAAATTATTATTTTACATTAAACTTGATTTTTTTTTAATGTCAATACTGTGTTATGTCTGCGTATTTTAAGCGCTTAATTTGAATCCTTCTTTAATCTGGCATACATTAGTTTTACTCTATTTAAGTAATATTTGGGAATAATTGGAATTTGTTATTCTAATTTAACAATCACTTATCGGTAGCTATATAAATACTGTTGGGAAAAGGAGGATCTTTAATCTGAGTCCCCACCCAGTAGCTTAACCTTTATCTCTGACAACGGCACAAAGATATCTTCTCCATTTTTTTTCTCTTTTAGCATCATCAAAGATCAACGACGTAGACGTAGCAGAGATATGATCTCTCTGGGGTGCTTGATTAGCGTGAGTCCTCTTGCCTCTCACGTTGTGGGGTGCTTGATTAGCGTGAGTTCCCACCTCCACTTTCAACTTTCATTTTACCGTAGCGTTGTCGTTTATCTCCAAAGCTTCGTCGTAATGGTTATCGTTTGCATTTTTCACCTGTTATTGTCGCTTTTTTTTAAAGTTCCAGCAGTAATTAGCCAATATGTTTTAATCCCATCTTCCTTGGTATTGACAATCCATCTTTTTCATGTCCTGGTGTAACCACTCTCCTTGCTCCTTACTGTAGTCACCCAAATTACTGGGAACTTATCCAGGTGTGAATGAAGGAAATGCATCTTAAGATTTAAACTGAAATCTAAACTTCCGTAATTTTTCACCAACTCGAATACTATTTTCTCATCATCATCATTCTTATGGTTTCCCAAAAAATATTTTGTTACGTTTTGAAGATTTATCCATACAGCCTTTTCTGCTTTATTCATTTTGTTGATGAACTCGCTATCTTGAAACACTTCACGGATTTATGGTCCCTCAAATATTCCCTCATTGAACTTTGAATCAGAAATATTAGAAAACTTGTTCTTTACGTATGCAAAACAATTCCCTTGTTTATCTAAGGCTTTAAAAAATTATTTTATGAGACCTAATTTAATGTGTAGAGGAAAGAGAATTTTAGATGGATTAACCAAAAGATTGTTTATAACGTTCTGTGAACTAGGATTGAATGATTTTCTCTCTGACTATTCTTTTTTTTTTTTAAATGATACCTTCGGTATCGACTATCTTATAAACATAAGTATCAAGAATTCTTAGTAAAACCACTTTGTTGACAAAGTGTCATGAAAAAAATCTTCATATCACCACATATTTACCACTTTGTGTATCAACTAATTAAATTTTTTCCAAAAACTCTCACTATTTACATACTTTTCTTACATTGCTGTTGGCTGTGCTAATGGAACTGCTGCAAATATATTGCTGTTACGGAACAAGACAGCTTTGAACTCTGTTTAGACGACTCAATGAATAGTCTCCAGTCCTGGTCTTTGTAAACATTTCTAAAATTTTATACATTAATCTATTAACATCTGTACAATAACATAGTAATAACTCGGTGTCTGTTATAAAATATTTTCTGAACTCTTTCTCTCTATCTCAATATACCGTCATTTTTGTTCCTTCTATTAACGAATTCTTCCTTTCAAAGTCAGAAGCCAAAAACTCAGCACCTTCTTTCGACTAACCCAAGTTATCACAAGATCATTCAGTTTGGCCTGCATATATTTCTGTGATGTTTTATTATTTTCTTTCTCACTACTGATGTAGTCATCATCACTATCCTTTTGTTCTTCTTCTGTTTCTTCTTCACTGCTGTTCTCATTTTCTTGACTTTCTTTATGAACCTCTTTGTCTGTTCATTTAAATTTTCTTTCGTGTTTTCTGGATTATCCACTAATTTAGTGTAGAGATGTTGTACCATGCTTCTTACATGAGGGTATACAATTTTTGATTTGGTAAATTGATTAAAACCTCCTACTTTAATTTAATAAAAGTAACAGTCTTTTTTGGATCGAGCTTACTCCATTTTACTGGAATAGACAATAATAATTTTTTGCTGTCCTTATTTTTTGCATAACGTCGAAACATTAAATTACATGACCCACAAATACAATTCGGTACCGACTCTGTCATCTCATCCAACATTTTCAACCCAAAACACTCTTCGATTGTACTTCTGAACTTGTTATTTATTAAATGACGATTTTTTTAAACTACAAATTCAGCGCAAACGTAACAGAAAATATTAGGGTTATTCTTACATGGATTACCATGTAGTTTTCTTAAAATTAAGGGTTCAACAACGGCCAAGTTATCCAATTCTGTTGGACTGCGGTTGCTTGATGACGACACCTGCTGGCCCGCTTTCTAACCTTGACCAGCCGCCGATACTGAGCTTCTGACACCCTGCATCGTAACACGATTTCTTCGTGTATCTGTTATGATAAAGGTGAAACTGGTAGACAATTTCTGGCAGAGTAACCGTAAAATTAAAAATTCTACTTTGGGTACCCTTAAAATGAGACAAGGTACCCTTTTAGTTTACTAATCAAAGGTTACTCTGCCAGAATTTGTCTGCTAGTTTCAGCTTCATTCTGCTTTGATGGCGTGGAAGCCGTGACGCGGCAAAGCCCTGAATCACGGAATCACTCCATTTCCCACCCACCGTCACCACGTAAACTTGCCCTAGACGTTAGATACAAAACATTTTACAATGTGGAGAAGCTTAGAACGTAAGACCCAAAACATGTTGCGACCAGCTAAAAATTTATCAGGTAACAAGGGTTTTGTAATTGGACTTTTGGAATCATCTAATAAATAGAATTTAACGACAAAATATATGCTAAAGTAGTGAAATAAAGTCCACTGTGATTTATTTTTTGAGAGATATGTTTAAACACGATTTCACACAATCCTAGAGACGTGTTGGCTTCTAATAAAAACTGATAGATGCTGAGTTGATTTTAAAACCAGAATTGATTGAGTTTAATAATTGAATACATGCAATAGTAGTGAAATACAGTCCATTGCCATTTTTTTTTTTTTTTTTTGGAGGTATGCTGAAAAAGCCTATTTTACTTGATGCTACGGCAACGTTGTCATCGAAACCTGCTTTTCCAAATCCTAAGTTTTTAAAACATTTAAAAACTTAAAGAAGTTTTAAATAAAATAATTTCGTTATTAACTTTCCGAGGTTTTTAAATATTTTAAGAACTTTGGATTAGGAAGAACAGATTTGCATGTCAACTTATACGATGTTATCAAAATCTGCTTATCCTATTATACAGTTTTTTAAATATTTACAAACTTTGAAAAGTTAGGAATAAAATTATTTTGTTCTGAACTTTTTAAGGTCAAATATTTAAAAAATTTCTTATTTAGATAAGATGGGTTTGATGACAGCGCTATGCTACGGTCTTCTCGGCTTTTAAAGAAAGAGCTTAAAATGCTAGAAATATTCAAAAACCAGAAACTTTACAATCAAAAATACGCTAAAGTAGTGAAATATAGTCCCATGTCATTTTATTTTAAATATGCCAAAAAGCCGATTTTAATAGATTTTAGGGAGTTGAAAGCTTTTAGAGGAAAACTAAAAAAAGTCAAGTTTAATATAAAATAAAAATTTGATACAAGGACCACATATACACAAACGTTAAGAAATATATGGTCCATTGTTGTCTTTTTTTTCTAAGATACGATGAAAAAACCGACTTTACTTTATTCTAGAGACTTTTTGGTATCTAGGGAAAAGCTGAAAAAAAAGCCAGGTTCATACTGAAATTATAATTAAACTAAATGACCGAACATGCATAAAAGAAGTGAAATATAGTCCATTGTGATATTATTACTGAAAGATAAGCTTAAAAAACCGATTTTTATTGATTCTAGAGACTTTTTCGCCTCTAGTAGATAACTATAGGGTGGTAGGTCTATTTTAAAGCCATATTTGGATTCAACAGGCAAAAATTCGCAAGTGCAGTATAGTCTGAATGACAATTTTTTTTTTTTTTTTTTCTTGTGAAGCTGTGTAACTAACGTGTGGAAGACGTCATTAGCCGTATTCGAGTGGTTTCGGTTCGAAAGCCCTACAAATTGGTTCTACCGAAAAAAAATGCATTATGTTAGCAATTATGTGTCGTAGAACGACCTTTTTTTTTAGCTGATACATGGTGTTTGTAGCTTATACTTTTTTCTACTAAGTAAAAATTGAATCAAAAAATAATTTTTTACCATAAACATGTCATAAAGACTCACAAAAAACGGCTTAGATCTATTTATTTACTCATATATATATTCATAATTTTCCTCTTCATCGAGTATTACCTCCTATTGGTAGCGAGCATAACCCTTGTAAAATTGCCGGGGGTTGTAGTGCCACATGTCATTCTCGGCCTCAAGAAATCTGTATCTGCATCACAATTTTCGTTATTCCCACTTGCACTTACTATTTCATCAACCGTTCCATTGTATTGAAGAAAATCGTCAACGTCAACTGTCAGTAGTGCATGATTAACCAAAACATTTCGAGCATATATTAGTGCACTTTAATTTGTGTTTTCTACAGTTGCACACGTTCAAATTTCATTGTGTTGTGCATTGAAACGTTATTTTCGTGCATCGACTGGTTGAACTTCCACAAAGAATCATTTATTGTTATAAGTTGCTTGGACTGAATGTGCAAGATTTTAAAGTACAATTTTACATCTGACGCGTAGATATACGAAATTATATGTTTAATTAGAATTAAGGATTTTTATAACTAATGATTTTCAATTAATGATCTTCGGAAAATGTGTAACTGACGTGAATTTTTCATTTTATCTTGCCAACTTCACCGCGCTACACAGAACCACCAAAGTGCATATGCAAAGAAATAAAATTTTTAAATTTTGATCCTTATCCTACACCTATATCAAAATTAAAGCCGTGTGTAAGTGTGTTGTGATAGTACAGATCTGTCCTTCTTTTTCCTCATGACTCTTTTGTGTTCTGCCATTCTTAATTTTAGAGCTCTGGATGTTTGACCGACATAACAGCAGTTGCAATTATACACATGGTATGTGGTGAACGACGTTTTTTTTATAAGATTTCACTAGTGTTAGTGAATAAGCAAACTACAATAAGACTAATGAGTGCATAAGCAGGTGAGATAATAACGTTTTTTAATTAATTTTTTAATTCACAACTATTTTTTATGTGTGACTTTACCAGTGGAAAATTATTGATCGAAAAATCAGAAAGAAATTTAGAAACCCTTCAAGTGAGTGAATTCAATGTAGAGACAATAATACGGATAGGAAAGTCTTTTTTGTTTTTCTTTCTTCAAAAGGATGTAACTGAGCCACTCGATAAAAAAAACGTCGTTTACGACATATCATGTGCAAAATTACAACTGCTGTTATGTCGGTCAAACATCAAGAGCTCAAAAATTAAAAATGGTAGAATACAAAAGAGTCATAAGGAAAAATAAGGCTAGATCTGCACTATCACAACACATCTACACATGACTTTAATTTTGATAAAATAAGAATTTTAGACATAGAAAAAGATTATAGAAAACGCCTTTTTCCCAAAATGTTAAGTATACATTACATCAATAATAATATTAATAGTCAACAAGATACAGAGAAATAAAAAAATTGTTGTAAGTCTGTCGTTAAGTTAATTAGGAAAGAGGATTAACTTGATGTACATGATTTGCGGAGCCTCTTTAATTTATAGTATTAGCAACACATGTACTGTTGTGTGTTTCTTACAAGAAACTTCTTGCGATTCTTATTTGATTGTATTGCGTGCGTATATTATGTCATTTGTGTATGTGAAGAGTATAAAAGCCGCTAAACTTAAAACTCTAACTACATTACGATTTTACATCCCTTTCGTAAGAGTCAGAGGTATGTTATATATATTATATACACTTAACTAAATTTACGTTCATTGTAGTTTATTAAAATTTGTATTCTTAAGAGTTTTTATTACTCACGATTTTTGTATGTAATAAAGGCTGGGACGTTGTCCAAACGGCTGAAACGTTGTTTTATTTTTTAAATTAATACAAAATGTAATAGTACCATTGGACGTAGCTTTAAATTAAAATTTTTAGTCGAAATTCATTTATTATTATTTTTGTTTTTTTTTCGAACAAAATTTTAATTTACGTATCATCTGTTTCAACTTACATGATTATATCTTTTTTTTTCATAACTTGATTAAGCTACTTCTATTTGGCCGTAAGAAAATTCTGGTTTTTTCAAGTACAAACCAACATTATTGAAACTTTAACCTTGAGATTTATTGATAGTTATTGCAAATGTCGCAACTATTCAGACTTGCTTACGATATAAAATGAAAGGTAGTAAAGAAGCGTTTCAAGTTATTCTTGAAAAAACTTCACTTCCAATTTTTTCTCTAGTTATTATTTCTTTTTCTACGTTGTATTTCATTCATTTAGAATTTGCTTATCAATTACCATTATATAACCCGTCTGATTAACTTAATTAGCATTACTATTGTACTGACTTTTAAACGGAGTAAATGAAGTGGTAAACCTCCACGGATATTATTTTACATATCCATTAAAAAATTGATATAAATATTATTGGCTGACTTATAAATCCCTTTGTACGTTGCTTTATCTTTGCTATAATAGGTTTCTGTTTCTCTATTTTATTCAAAAAATATTCTCTTATTTTGAAAAGCGGTATACTCATAGTGTAATGTAAGTATAACACTATTAACCGAACTACTATTTAAATGAGCAAATATTTAAAACAAATTATTTGATATTTATTCTTCGTTATAAGAACAAATACTGAGTTGTTATTTTAAAATTTCAAATATCCATAGAAATAAAGATTTATTCGTTTTTTGATTAATAGTACTTTGATAACTACTTTTTCTAAATGAAAGAATTTAACAAAAAATTTCTCTTAAAATAATTTATTTATTTCTGAAATATATTTTCTTATTACATATGTCTCTTTAGTTTCTGTCAACTATTTCTAAGGCTTTTTTATGGAGTCATTAATGTTTCATCCTAAATAAAGAAATCATCTTTTCGTAATTTGTTGTTATCGTTTTTCTATAATTCTGAAAACACGCTTTCTATATTGTTTTAGCTTAAAGAAAGTCTAAAATTTCAATGACTTGTCACACCTTTTGGAAGCAATAGGTATGCTATGCCAGTCCAAGCTATTAACAATTTTCTTCTTACTTCGAGAAATAATGTAATAATTGTATTTACCATGAATAAATGATTAATAAATAGTGTTTACGAAACAGTATGCAGGATAATTCGCATTAAATGTTCTTCAATAAATCGTTTGAGAAAAGTAGAAATGATACGTGTAAATTTTAGTCAGTCTAGAACCTTCTTTGATGAGATGAAAGCACTCAGGGATGAAACTGATCAAAATAGTATTGATTTAATTTCAAGGAGTAGCCGAATTTTAAATTTGAATCCGTATTTCGATGAGTGTAGTATTTTACGCACTAAAAATCGTTTAGAAAATTTTAATTGCCAAAATTTCCAATCGTGCTCGATTATTTTAGACGCTAAAGATATTGTCGCTCAGCTAATTATCAAATCGTACCACAAGAAATTGGAACATTTTAATCATGAGAGTCTCATTAACGAGTTAAGACAAAATGTTTGGATAGTAGGGATGAGAAAAGGCTTACGTCGCTTAGTGAGTCGTATGTAAGTCGTAAACTCTTACGCACGGAACCAGCAAACGCGATGATGGCAGCCTTGCCGTCTGCTAAAGTAGGTTATCGTTTGCATCCCTTTCCTTATTGGGGGCTTGATTATTTTGGCCCGTTGACTATTAAAACAAGAAGATTATGAGAGAAGCGCTATGGCGCATTATTTACCTGCATGGTGACTCGAGCGTGCCATGTTGAACTGGCCTATTTACTTAGTACGGATTTCGCACTTATGGCTCTGAAACGTTTTATCGATCATGGGGAACGTTCTTTTAAACACTGATTCGTTCTATAAAGACTTCCCTTGACGTTGTTTTAAAGGATCAGTGCATGACAGAGCAAACGTTATTAACAATTTTAGCTGAGATTGCACATTTGTTATATTCGTGGCCTCTGACTCATGTATTTGTTGACCCTCAACATCAAGAAGCGCTAGCACCTCATCATTTTTAAATCGGGGCATCCTCAGGAAAAATAAAATTCGGTGGTATCGATACACAGATAAGTTGTATAAACATTGAAGAGCAGCTGAACACTACGTGGATTGTTTTTGAAATCGATGGTTAAGAGAGTATCTTCCTACGCTGATTTCACGAAAAAAATAGCAAATCAAAAAAGAATTACATTTGCAAGCACATCAAAAGTTGTTACATGAAAACCCGTTTAAACGTTACTTTTTTGCTTTCCTCCTTTGACGGAAGTTTTAAGTTATTTTATTTCGTGATAAAAAAGATGTTTAACACAAAAAGTTATTGAAGTACGTCTTTTTAAACTGTAAGAGTTAAGTTGATATTTTTGTTTTGTTAGGCGAAATAATTTATTAGAGCCGGAAGCAGTTATTTGACTTTACAGAGTACAGTTGACTAAAAACTTTTCTGCTGCTGCTCTTATGCCCTTTAAAGGTAATCAAGTAGCTTGATGTACAGGGTGAACTATACTCCGCTTCTTCGAAACGCTGTTTTTAGCGTTAATTAATTTTTTATCACTTGAAAAAGAAACCAACCTAACTCACACAGTGTTAATGTATATATATTTATTCGTTTTCGACCAATTAGGTCCAGAAAACGGACTCAGTACAGTGATCAATACAAACAAAATTGTAACATTACCTTAATCCTAAGGTTTTTACCTTCACATAATTTACATAGTTTACATAATCTCCATACTTAACATACTTTACATAAATTATTTAAATCACAATCCCAATTTTTATTTACTAATTCCACAATCTTTTCACTTCTTATACAATAAGTTTCAATAATCCATTTATATTTCTTGCTACTACGTTAATATGAATATTCATTCAGCGCTTATTACAGTTTCGGCCCTTTTTTCTCATACAAATTACTTAATGTACCCCATACTTTTGCAATTTTACACTAGCTAACCTCCTTTAACATTTTTTGTACATCTAGCTCTCCGTTCATTAGGTCACATACCTTGTTTTCCTTTACAATCCTTTATTAAATTTTCCAAACTCCCTTCCTTACAATTACACAATTTGAATAGCCTTTTATCATTTTCTAACCAATACCTATTTCCCCCATCCAGATTCCCACATCTGGCTTTTGCCACATAACTTGTACAAATCCCCCTGATTTGCTTGCTTAAATACTCCTCCCTTCCAATCCCCATAATATCCTTATACCTAGGGTTGTACTTTAAGTTTTTAATTTTAGCTTCCGTTACTTGATTACTTATATCACTCATACGCTCTCCTATCCTATCCTCTACTAATATGTCTTGACTTCTCCATATCTCTACTAATTTTTCACTATACCCTAGATTATTTAGAAATATATTCCTTTCCTTTTTTAACATTCCTTCTGTCTCGTTTTCATACGCTTCCTTATAGCACAGTTTCGTGAGCCTGTCCTCCCCATGCTTGTACACTTTTTCATTAAACCTTGTTGCTACTTTTCCAAAGTGTACGCATAACTTTTCTAAACCTGTCTTTTTCAATACGATGTATCTAGGCGTGCAAAAATCCAACCTTAAAACCCAACGATAATAGTCCATTTGAATTATTTTCAACACTTTACACTCTCTCCACCCAAAGATTTCGGCCCCGTAACTTATTTTACTCCTAAATAGATAATTGAACAACATCCGCCTCCTCATAAAATCTTCCTCACACAACCTTTCCCCTAATCCCCACACTTTCCTGACCGCAATAGTTCCCTTCCTTTTCAAGTCACTTCTGTCATCAGAATGGTCGCCTTTTTTATTAAATGTGAATCCTAAATACTTGAAGCTTTTTACCTTCTCTATTGTCCCCTCTTTAAATATCCATCCTTCCTTATTTACTTTCTCCTTGCTGTTAAAAACCATTACCTTTGATTTCTCAAAACTTATACATAAATCCCTTTCCCTGCTAAGTTTCCTTAACGTATCTATCATATCCACTAGAGCTTCTTTGTTCAAGGCCAACAACACTATGTCATCTGCGTATGCTAGCGACCACACCCTTACTTTATTAATCAAAATTCCGCCTACGTTCCTTTCTTTTAATACATTTTCTAACTCGGCAATGTATATGTAAAATAGAGTCAGGCTTAACAAACATCCCTGTCTTAAACCTTTTGAAGTCCAAAATAAATCCGAAAGCCCCTCGTTACCCCGAATTCTCACCTTTGTCTCGGTGTATAATTCTTTGATTCTACTTATTAAATTTTTACTAAATCCCCTTCTGCTCAATATTACCCACAGTTTTTCCCTGTTTACCGTGTCAAATGCTGCTTTAAAGTCCACAAACAGTGCAAATACTTTATCTTTCCCTCTTATCAAGTCTTCCCTTTTCACTATATGATTCAGAATGAAAATATTATCCAGAGTCAATCTACTTTTCCGAAACCCCGCCTGCCCCTCCGGTAGCACCCTCTTTTCTTCCATTTCCGCTAACTGCTTCCCTTTTAGTATCTCTGTATACAACTTATAATCCGTGGGGAGCAGGCTATTCCTCTGTAGTTTTTTGGGACATTACTGTCCCCCTTTTTATACAAGGGGACTACTACCGCTTTTTTCAGGCTTCCGAAACCCTTTCCCCCCTCCATACCTTATTTAGTAACTCCCTTAACCCATCTTTAACCCCTGACCCGGCGTAGATCCAATCTTCGTTCGGTATCCCACCGTGTCCCGCTGCCTTTTTTCTTTTTAAATTCCTAATTGCCACCTCTACATCTGCTTTACTTATGCCCTCTTCTTCATCCCCATTAACTCGTTCGTTTTCCCATAAACCTACACATTTCTCTCTTTTGCCTTCTAGCTGCTTCCTAAAATGTTCTTCCCATGCGTTCAACTTTATGTGATTGACAACATTCTCCCTCTTTTTCCTGAATTTATTGAGATATTTCCAAACTTCACTCTCGTACTTAATGTACCCTACCTCCACTTCCGTCCCTTCAATGCTTGCTTCCGCATACCTTACACCATCACCTAGCAAAAACATATTCTCACTCCATTTATACCAAATACCCTTAAATTTTATCTTACCAAACCCAGTCTTCACCTCCCAACCCTCCTCTTTTTGCTTTTTAACCCACCTTGTTTATCAGCTCTTGCCTTTTTCTCTCATCAAAGGACAAATCGTTTTCTATATACATATTCGTTCCTTTCAACCTATACTTATTTCTAATAATATACATTTTATCCTCGAAGCAATTCAACTTAACAATTAAAACCAGGCCACTCACTTTTACACTAAAAATTTCCATTTTAATTTTCAATACATTTTCAAACATGTTCTCCACCCACACTTTCGAATTTTCTCCAATTTACACTCCCTCCCCTTATGATGATATTATTCGCCCTTTATTCTTTATCTTTTTCTTGTACCAACCTTTTAACTCGCAGAACGTCCCTGACTGACAAACGGCTCACTGCACTCGTGCCTGACGTTCTGCTCCGCCTCGACGACCTCCCAATGCTGCTGATGCTCGAAGCCCCTCCTGCTGACTTCTCCTCGTCAGAATCCACCTCCTGCCATCTAGCGGACCACGCTTCCTCCAACTTCTTCTCCAGCCTTTCCAATGTGCTTGCTGTCTGCAGCTCCCTCTCCTTAACATCGACTATTTCTTTCTCCAACCTTAACATGTTTTGTTTTAACCTCTGTATCTCTTCTGTGTAACTTTGCCTTATGTTTATGATCTCCTCTCTCTCTCTTGTCTGCATCTCATTAATTCTTCTTTAAACTCCTCGTACTTCTCTTTTTCCATTGCACTGTCATCAGTTTTCGCGATCTGCTTTCTTAAAATCCTCCATCCTTGTCAGCTTCCAACTCACACTCTTCTCTTTCTTTCCCTCATTATCTTCGTCCTTTGTCTTTTCGACAGCCGTCTTCCTCGATTTTTCCTCTTTTTCTTTAACCTTGTGCTCTAATTGAGATTGTGCAGGTTTCAAAACTGATTTCAAATAAGCGGTAACTACACGACCTCCCGTGCGTGTGTTTAGCCTTTCGGATGCATTTTCCTGCCTTGTTGTCGCCTTTTCTTTTTCTTTCTCCTTCTCTATCGTCGGCCCCATCTCGTACTCGCTGCCTATACGTCTCTCCCGCGCTTTGTAGCTGCGGTTTTCTAACCTTCAATTGCACTCTGACTTTTCCAGCCTCTTAACTGCCTTTTTTCCTTCTCCGCCTCCTACCTTCTTACTCAGGATCCTTTCCCTTGTCTTTTTATCTTTTAACTACACTTTAATCACTTTTTAAGCCAAACCACACCAGAAATATGCACTCACAGCACGGACACTATTGATGGGACGCCCGTACGCTGCGGCGCCCTCACACCGAGTCTCCACACAGTGTTAATAAAATATGTACTCCAATAACTGTTGGCCTTCAACATCTTTTTCATCCCACTAATATATAAAGCTAAGCTGCTAAAACCGTTGCAATCGCTAACCGCGAAAACTACTGAACCGATTTTGCTGAAATTTTGCATATTAATTCTTATGATTCCAAAATAGTTTTTGCATAGTTTTTTTCTTAAAAAAGTTAATATTAATAGCGATAAATAAGCTCAAAGTTTTGCTCAAATCAGCTATCTTTGCACTTTAGTTCAGTAGGATCCGCTTGGTGGCGTCAAGGTAAAATGAAGCCACCCGCAATCAAAGATAGTCAAGAGCGGTCACAAGATGCCCCATCGAGTTGACGATTATCGTAGTCGATCATCGAAACTACACCAAGAACAGAGTAGTCCGTTGTGCTGCTGGGTATTCTGGCTACCGATGACACTCTTCTTTCATAGGCAAGCGAAATAAATCGGATTTTACCCTGGATCGCCAAAATAACCGAGTGCCACTAAAAATAGGTGTTCGGAACGTCAACGTCTCTGGTGGAATACCTGGAGACGTTCCTAGCCAGAGCACAACCTGCTCTACCACTTTTGAGCTTTGTGGCCGTTCAACCATCCGACCTGGTGCCGTCAGAAAATTTTCTACTTCAAACGCGAGCCAGAGAAAATAGCCCTAAAGAGTACAGGCATCCACAACGGCCTCCTTCTTAGTCGTCGTCCCAATGGCATACCTACAGAAAGGTATTCTCCAGGCCCACTTTCCTGACTAACGATGAACGGTTGGTTATCCTGGAAACGACCTGAAGACGAGATTTTCTTTAGTCAGCGTCGTATCTCTCTCCTGTACGGTCTCCGTACACAGTGACTCAAAGGATAAGAGTCAAGCTACTTGCAGCTGGCTCTCCATTATCAAGAATAATAATAAGAAATAGCTGCGAGTTTCACCACTGGCCCTGAAAAAGGCCATTACAAGTATTTACGTTCTCTACTTAACCATCCATCTCGTCGGTTCTTTCAAGGGCCACCTAAGATTAAACTACCTTGCCAACAAATACATTCTACGATTTCCGGAGACGATTCATCAACAAAAAGACTATGTAAGCCCGGCCACTGTTAAACCAAGTCGGTTATTCACTGGCAGACGCCACGAGCAGAGTTGTTCGTCGCAAGGCCGGGAATCCCGATGACCGATGACCCTATATTATCTTCTCGACTTTAAGCATTCAATAAGGAATCACTGATCCTCTCTAAGGTCTGTGCAAAAAAAAAAAAAACGGTGCTTTAGACACCAACGTCGTTGACGTTGTACCAGGAGACGTTGGGAAAGAGCTTGATAACTAGCTCCAAAGCTTAAAATGATATAGTTTTCTTCCTGACCAGTGTTGTGCTGCAATAACAGGTCAGAAAAGATCACCCGAGGTACAGAGGCAATCACGTTTGCTGGAAACTTCAGTAAAGAAAGAGTTTACTCAGGAAGCTTACCGGTTCTTTTCAGGGTCATCGGACGTTGAATTACCTTGCCAACAAATATATTATAACCTTAGAAAGTTAAAAAAAGTAGCCTTGAGGACTCACAAGAGTCTCAACTATGCCTAAAGTCACAAGAAGTTGAATTGGAAGGAAGAACTTCAAATGCATCTTATGAATACAATCTTAGGCGTCAAGAAAATAACCAAAGAATTTGCTAAGGGAGAAATTAGCTTTTCACTGTAACCATTATAGTAATCTCTTGAATTTTCCAGATTTTTAAATAGGCGAATATGTATTAGTTTTTTTTTTGCGATAAAAACCGTAGAGATTAAGCTCCAGGACTTTGTTGCTTGGGTTTAAAGTTGTATGATAAGAGACAACATTTTTTGAATTAAATGTTTTTTATCAGCTTTACATCCTTACAGCTTTACAAAATAGCCCTGTTCACAGATTATACGGGAGAAACTGCATATCAATGGTCTTTTAAGGTTAACGATTATTTTATGGCTTAAGAAATCCACGGTACTTTTAAGCATAGTTATATTTTTTTTACTTTTTACAGCTTTTTACTTGACCAAATAACCTGTATGCATTCCGAGCCAATATGTTTTTAATCAGAAGGTTTTTGTTCTGAGAAGTGTCAAGAATAAATGTACAGTTTTTAACTGAAAACGTTTCACATTACATGTTAACACACTACGGTGCTCCATTTAGTGAGTCTCGGGCGAAGCCAAAACGGGGAGGCCGCTAACCACAAAAATAAATACAAACAATAATACTCCTATAAGGCTCTTAGTATTTTTCCTCTAGTAGTTATATAAATATGACTTGATCACTTGGTACAGGCATATTCCTAATAATGTGTATTTCTTAACGTGTATCCTCCTTATGTTTGCTAGTACTAGTAAGAACCGTTAAAAGGAATAAAATTAAATTTACAGTTTTTATACTTTTCTAAGAAAATTTTTTTTTCGTAGCTTTATGACTGAAATTTATTGTTTATTTTGTATAAAAAAAAAAAAAAAAATAAAAAAATAAAAAAATAAACAACCAATAATTATAGCAATACTTTTATTGCCATCAATGAAACCTATAAGATTATTCAGCCAGGGTCACTCTGAAAAACGATCATTTGTATTAGCAATAGTTGCTTGTTAATTGATGAATACCATTGGCTTTTTAACTTTCTCAACTCATTTTTAAGTGTATGAGTGCCACCTCCTGGCCTTTGTCAAACATACTGCTACACTACCTACCAACGTTCAGCTCATTGCTATGTAGTTTATCGATCAACAACATGCTCTTTGCCAGCCAACACTACCAGAAAAGCGTTCCAAACAGGCCTCAAACAAACAATTTTGAAATGGGTCTTACTTAAATACTAATTGTCCGAAAAAATTTTTTCTGCGCTATTCGACTCATAATAAACAGCTGTACCCGTTGGTTACTGTTGTTTAAGTACTTTAGAAGGTCCCTGTATATCCCTATGATCAATAGTTGTATGGACAAAAGTAAGTCTCATATCAGAGATTACTATTAGTTGGGAGATTGTTGACTGCCATGCTACGGAGTGTGCCCAATTTTTCCAGTGGTTTGAGCGCCCCGCCGTGGCCAAGTGGCTGAACCAGGTGCTTATTTTTATTTTTTTTGAGAAGCACGGTAGGGGTATGAGAGGAGTGGACTCGCGTGGAAATGTCCATATAGGCGCATATCTTGGAAACGCGTGGAAGGGGTATACCGAAAGTGCGCCTACGAGGAGAAGAGTGTAAATGTCGGCTATATAGCTGTACAGCTTAGCGCATAGCCAAACTAGCCAAAGCAAGCAACGACAAGAGTTTTTCTCTTTTGAGTCTTTTGGCTCTGCAACCGAGTGTATGCTATGTATATTTAACTAACTTGCTCTCGCTCTGGCTTCAATGCCATCTATAAATCTTATTTAATTAAATCGTGGAACTTAATGCTCATTAATTATATGTACAGACTTTTGATTTCAGTACATTATTTTTTAACTCTCCCGTACTCTTAACATTCCCAAATCCATGTATGTTTTAAAAAAATATATAGCTTCAACTATTTTTTAAGGTTTTCAGTACAGCTTTTACCACTACTTTATTAATTTTACACATCCTAACTGCTGTGAACTGTATGACAAGCTCCGGAGGATATCCATGAACATATATGTTTTCGAAAGAGAATTCACGTGTTCTTCGGATAGCTAAGATGGATAAGACTTATGCCGCTCCGTGGATTGTTTTGCTCTTAAAGGTTCAAATCCACATCATGGTAGATTTTTGTTATTTATTTATTTATTTTTTTTATTCAATTTATCATTTTGTCTTCATTTCTTTTATCTAGGTTTCGTTAAAAAATATTTATGTGTCGTCAACGTTTTTTTTTTAGGATACATCAAAATAAATATTGTTACTTTAATACTTCTTGTTAGCAAGGCAATTCCACAATTTTATAGTACTAAAATAACTTTTAAGGATTTTAACATAATTTGTGCATTTTAAAACTCCTAAGAAATTATGAACATCCTATTTACGACAAAAAAAAGCCGAAGGCAGAAGAAAACTCATACTTTCACTACGATTGTATCAAATATGATTATTACCAGTAAAGTACACCTTACATCCAATTATACGTGAATATTTATCTATGTACATATTTTATATTTTTTAGCTTATATTTACATTCCTTATAAATACCATGTGGTTATTGCAATGACAAAATTCGTACTACATATATGTACAAATATTAAAGCAGATTCTTTAGTCTTTATAAATAGTGCGTATTTTAGATTAAAGAGTCTTACAGATACTGAACAAAGCTTTTTTTATTCAAGACATATTAGTTTCAACCACTTGTAACTCGAAGTATGGATTAAAAAAAAAAGTTTTATTATGTATAAGCAATTAACCTTTTTACCTACAATAAATGGTTATTGTAATTTTTCAGAAATAGTTACCAAAATTTTTCGACAGCGCGTAAATCATATACCGTTAACAATTTTTTTTCCTCTGTTTTAAAGGTGGCACTATGTATATTTTTATTGATGAAAAAAAAAATAAAGAGTTTAAATTAAAGCCTTTTTAGTCGAATGTAAGGCTTATGCCACGGAACTTATAGTAGTTTTATTGAAAAAAATCTGTAGGTCATGTCTTATTACCGCCATTTTGGATTTTATGGCGGACGAAAAAAATTTTTTGTGTACATCTTTTGATAGAAAAGCTTAAGACTTTTTGTACAAGTATTTTAAGACCCCTGTAGGGTTCATGCTGCTAAGATTATAGTAGTTTTCTTGAAATAAAGCTGTTGGTCACGTGTTATTGCCGCCATTTTGAAATTTATAGCAGACAAACAATTTTTTCCATACTTATTTTGATAGAAAAGCTTAAGACTTTTTATTAAAGCTTTTTTTTGACCCCAACAAGGTCCATGCCACGAGATATATAGTAGGTTTATTAAAGAAAATCTGTAGGTCACGTGGTTCAGGCAGCAATATTGGATCAGGAATGTTGACTCAATGTATATGCCAGTCCGCATTGAAAACTAGATGCTCAGACCTTTCTTTTGACTACTCATACAACTTGAATAAATTAAACTAATTTTGGAGAAGAGGGAGTCATTCGTTTACAAAGAATACCTCATATAGATGTACAACATGTATAAATGCAGAAGCAAAAGGTCTTTTCATCACATTTTTATAGGAAAAAGAACTACAGTAAGTAAATTTTGTAAATTTGATGCGGAGATATGTGATTTCTTCAACTATAAAGAGTACGAACATCAAGTCGAGGACTTCAGTACTGTGCGTGATGTTATTCCAGTAAACACTTTTATGTTTTATGATTTAAACCTAGGAATATAATCGAACATTCATTATGATGTAAAGCATGACAATGATAATTGTAATTCACATAACTCTAATGAACCTACAATAAAAAACTTTATCATAGATAAACAATTAATGCAGTGAGCTATAGTGTAGGGTGTAAAATTTAACACACTACAATAGATACGCTATTAAAGTGCTTGAAAAAGTTTCATCCTAAAATTCCAGCTACAGCAAAGACTTTGTTAAAAATTAATTATGATTTTTACCAAAACTCAATTATCTCTCACTTCTGGCTGCTTATTGTACTATTTTTGTAGCAGCGATATTGATTATATATACATATATATATATA
>NW_019379805.1:211237-230499 GCF_000648655.2 Copidosoma floridanum | reverse complement strand
AGAAATTAAAAATATTGTTTAGCAAGAAATTTTTCAGTAATTCAAAAATATATAACTTTGAAGATCGTCACATTTAAACAGACGTATGTTAATTCATAAAAACCATGAAAAACAAACATGTTAAAAATGTGGACAGGTTTTAAAAGAACAGAAGGGTTAAAACGACACACAAAATGTCACAACATTAAGCTAACAAAATGAATTATTGTTTTAAAAGCTTAATTGCGTTCGTCTATTTAATTATACCTGCTCCTGAATTCTGTCTCTTTGTAAATAAAGTCCTCAGTTAATCAAAAATTTTATATTTGGGTGAAGTACACATGGACCAGAAAGAGATTTTGAATGTAAATGTTCAATCAAGTTGAACAAATAATGGTCCTTCAGAGACATATAGTGAGTAACGGGGAGAGAATAGACAGCGGGGGACCTATGACGTGAAAAATCCTAAAAACGAGGTATGACTTAGGTACTAAATTACATTTATTTTTTAACATTTCAGATGGTAAAATATTCTATTAATAAGTATTTGTCGGGCGGGAGCGAGGGGGATCTGAGAAGGAGCGGGGGGGAGGTTACTTGAATATAATTTGATCAAAAATGTTGCTATGTCTTTATTCAAAACTCGATTACTTCTTGTAATTTTATGGTTCTTAACATATTTATAATGCAAATATTTATTTGCTATTTGTTTAATTTATCCATAAAATATTTATCTTATAAATTAATTTTTTTAAGAAAATAATTTTTACAATCATTTCTATGAGTAAACACGTAATGTAAATTATTTTAAGGGTGTCAACATAACAAAATTTTTTATCTATTTTTGATACGTCTTGTGATGGAAAAATTTTATTTAAAGAAACTTTTGTTCAGAATTCATGTAACTGTGATGAAATAATATGCTGTAAAAAAGTTTTAAAAAAAAATGGAGATAAAAAGTACCGTACGTTTCCTGGGGTATAAAGCAGTTTTTGGTCCCAAAAAAGGCCGTTGATTTGCACTTTTTCACGTTATGACATACGAAAAAGGCTGTTTGTAAAAGCTGTTAAATTTCAGTACCGATAATGAATGTATGATATAGATTTTTTTTTCATCATAAAACTTCACCATTAAAGCAACAACGTTCTGGAGCCTCATGTCTCCATTTTTTAGCGGCACAATGAATACGAGTTTATAATTTATTTTTATTTTACGTATTAAATAGCTGAAAGATTTACGTAATTAATTTCAGAATTTTAATACACAGTTGATCTGTACTGTGGAATCTATAAGTGTATCTGTAACTTTATAGATTAGTTATTAATTCGGCGATTATAACGTTGCTCTTTCAATCTCAATAAATGTCCTGCGTCAGTTTCTCAATACCTAAAATTTTATACATTTAAAGCGTTTAAAGTTTTCTTTCCAATTTGCCCTCTTGCAACTCTTAGACACTGGTGAAAAATTCTGTGATACCTAAAAAAGCTGTTTTTTTCACACTTTCTTAAGTTGTAATCTATTTATTAGTCAAGTAATTGGACGTTAGATGGTCCTTCGAAGAACCGGTGGGCTAAACTCTTTCTTGATCGAAGTTTTCAGCAACGTGACTGATTGAATACCTTAAGTTTGTCGTCTCTGGCTTGCTGTTACAGTATCTGATTGGTTCCCAGCCTTGCGACGAACAACTCCACTCGTGATGTCTACCGGTGAATGACTGACTTGGTTAAAAAGTCGACGTCTTAATGTAGTGTGTCGCTAGACAAATTTTTATCAGAATTTGTTGTAAAAGCAGTTGCAAAAAATTTATTTGTTAGCAACATGATTTGACTGTAGATGATCCTACTAAAAATCAGTAAGATTGATGGTGGTTTAGTGATCATAAAGATTTAAGATACTATGGATAAAAGACCGATAATGGTAGCTTCAATCAGTCTTCATTATGTGTAACGGTAAAGAGACAATAATGTGACAAACCATAGCTGGCGTTCCGTCAACGGCGCAGATCTACTGCTTGACTCAGCTTAGTTGATGGAAATTTTGGAGCTCGGATATCTGGACCCAAGGCAGCTTGACTCTTTTTCATACAGTCTCTACATGTGAAAAGCATGCTGGAGAGGGGCACTTTTGGCACTGGAGAGAGAAAATACTTTTTTCGTGGGTATGTTCTTGGGACGAACCACCAACGAGGCTGATAACGTTTTCAGCAGACGTAGCTGTTCCAACTCCTCAGGGCAATTTTCCTCTACGTGATGTTTTACCAACAGATGTTCTGGCAGTACCAGGTTGTTCAGGAGACTAGTCATGACGCTCAGGAGCGTTAGAGCTGGTTATGCTCTTGATCGACGTCTTCTGGTGTTACGCCAGAGATCTTGGCGCTCAGAACACTTTTTTTGTGGCTCTCGGTAATCTTGGTGGTGGAGATTGGCGCATATCTCTTGCTCATTAGAGACTATCAGCTTTGAGAGGATGGTATAGGGTCATCAGTAGCTGAAATATTCTGCTGCGCAACGAACAGCTTCGTTCTTGACGTCTGTTTGTCACTGACTTTGATTGCAGGTAGACGATACTACGTAGTGGATCTTACTAAACCAAAGCGCAACGCTACCTTTTTTGCTGATGCAGGTTTATTTATTTTATGTATTAGGTATGCTGTTATTATTAATTATTTCGAGGCAAAAACTGCGACAAAATCATGGATAAACTTTCAAAAATCAGTGTGCTTTAAATTTCAGCGAATTCCGTTAAGTAGTTTTCGTGGTTAGTGATTACAATATTTTTGGAACTTTATTTAAAATTAAGACATTCTAAGATGAGATAACATCACTTTATGTATTATTATTAAATAGCAAATAATCCATTCAAACGAGTACTCAAATGATATTGATGTGTCGCTAAACTATGAAATAAATGATTATTTTTTGTCTAACAACAATTAATTAAAAATAGTAAATTTCTTTTTAGACAATTTTGAACATCTGAACTTGACTGTTTTTCTATTTGAATAAGTTTCAGATTTGTTTTTGAATCTTCATACTATTGATCGTGAGGAAATAAACGTTTTTTAAAATATAATCCCACATAATGGAAACTTTGGCCTTGAGACTTGTTCATAGTCATAATAAATGTTATAACTTATAGAAATTTTTTTGTACGTAAAATAATCGGTACTGATCAAGTATTTTCAGTATAAACATTAACCTTACAATAAAAACGTTACTGCTGACTTTTTTTGTAATAACTGCACCATCTACGTTATACTTAAACAACGAATTCATTGTTCAGTTTGTTGACCACCTTTAGAAGGGGATGTGAGAGAGAGAGGTCCGACTTTGTTCTCTTTCAAGTTAGAAATGCTTCCGTATGTCCCCTAATTCAATTGTCAGATTATTCATTAATTTTTTTACATGCACCTAATCAATGTGGTTTATACAATATCACATAAGTGTAAGTGTGTTCCTATTGACGTAAGCCTATAGGAAAACACAGGCTTCAGTGAATCACCGTGTAACGCAGGGATTGTCTCGTCACTGCGCGTGATCCAGTGTACGAAAGTATAGTACTATTTTACGCACACACACACATCTCTCCTTATAAATAGTGACTTATGCGGACATTATCATGTAAAAAAGGTTATTATGCGGACAAAATCGTACTTATTCGGACTGTCCTCATAACTTTTCATTGTTATAAGTATATTTTCTAAAAGCACGTAAAGTCCTCATTAGTCATCTTACACAAATATATATATAGTGCGCTTCAGTCATTCAGGCTGGTAAAGCGTCCCTCGCTGCTTCTCTGTACTCGCGCTATTATAAGTGGAAATATTAGAAAAACTTTCTATTCTAATCGAGCTAATGGCTGTAATTACTGTTCAATCCATATAAAGAAACATCCGAAGGTATTCTCCAATCTATGGTGAAGCCCCAGGTGTTTAATGTGCTCTATTGCGCCTTCAACTTTCCGCCTTCCTCCCTACGGTCCTGGCGAGCTTCTTTGTGAGCGCATCGTTCTTATTTGAATCATATAATTCTAAATATGATTGTTCTAAATTATTATTTGGCAGATATTAATTGACTGTTGACTACAGTTTTGTCTAAATCTGACTCTGAATTACATTAAAATTTTTATCATAATAGTCGCTTTTGACGGTCTCTCATAAAAATGCATGTAAAATTCACAACATTTGTTTTATCAACTTCTCATTTTGTAAGCGCCTAGAGTTGCTCAAACTTTGTATAAATTTTTTCATACATTTTTAAAGCTTTGCACAAATTTTAGTTAAAAACAAATTGACAGTTGCCTAAGGTTGTCAATCTCCTTAGCCGTGTATTATTACAAAAAACATCTTATATACTAAAATTTTCAATTAACACTATTCCTAATCACACTTTTAGCTTAGGAGGCAAGCCTTTAAATATTTCTTATCATTCCTACTGAAAAGTTTATTTAGATAAAATTATTTAATTAACCGTCAATTTTGTACATTGCGTTCTGTATGCTGTAAAAAGTTCTAGTTTTTTTTAGTTAGTTTATCTTATTGCTTATTGAAGGTATATCGATTTTAAGAAATGAGTATGACACTATTCACTGCACAATTATGAAAATGACTAAATATTTCTATGAACTAACAATACCATGTACTAATTATTACATGAACTATTCGTAAATTTTTTTTTCAATCATCAAAGCCTTATCCTCAGTGATTAAACTATTTATGAATTTTTATTATCGTTTTTGAATTCTAATAACGTAGTCATTATATTGTAAAATTTTTTTTAAAATCTCAACGTTCTATGACTTGTCAAACTTTTTAGTTACAATACCAATGCTTTGTCACTCGAAGCCTTTTATAAAAACTTTACGTTAAAAAATCGAATGACAAATTGATTTATAACAAATAAATTTTTTCCGATCAAAGACTGTTTTAAACATTTTGTTTTGGTCGCAAATAGTATGTGATATTTTTTTTGTGTTATTATTCAAAATATACGTTAAGTCAAACGTTTTTTTACCAACGAATATTTGTTCAACTATAAAATTTTTTGGACCTTTATAATCTATTTTGCTGTAGATCAATTAAAGCATTTACTTAATGTATCCTCTAATTATGGAATTTAGTTGAGATATAAAACACCATATTTATTATTTTTATTATATTCATTGTAAAAAAAGTTTTTGTAGAGATTTATTTTTAGATTATTTGTTTTGCTTTATCTCCAATATTTTTCAGAATGAAGAACCATACGAAAAACAGTCTAAATTCATACGTAAACGTAAGAATTGTGTCTCCTTCAAAGATATCATTAATAAATCATACATATATATATATATATTATAGTGCCCTACGTTCGGCTCCTTTGATAAGGGCACTACTATGGGCATTTAGCACTTGGGAAAGGGACAAGAAAAGGGATGGAAAGCCTCCCATTAAAGGAGGGGGTAAGGGAGAAATTAGGCAGTTTTGCTGCGAGAAGATCGCCTAAACCCTCCTCGAGGAGCATTGTGTGGTGAAAAAGCATATGTAAAAATCACAGAGGTACTTGCCCGAAAAGTCGCACTGGCCGGAAATCGAACCACGGTCTCCCGTGTGCCAATCCACGACCTAGCCGACTAAGCCACTGCGCGCTCATCACAATGTATAGTCAATGCGTGTTCCGAAATACATTATGTGTTCCGAAACAGACAAGTGAAAATAAATATGGCAACGCTACATGGGGCAAAAACCCTCTGGTATATATAATAATGGTGCTTCGTGCGCCAACCTCCCCATTTTTTAATCAGTTTAAAACTTCATTTTTTTACTTTGATTTTTGAAATTAAAAAAATTAAAAAATCTTCATAAAATAGTTAAAGAGTCAGAACAGAAGTAGTGTCAATTAAAAATTCTTTTTCATAAATTTTTAGGATAATTTCTTGCCTCGTTTCTATTCACAGAGAATATACGAAAAGATAAAATTAAAAAAAAATTTCTCAATCATTTTATTAATTATATAGTGTTTCCGGAAAAAAGGTCTAACAGGTTTTTTTTTTTACTTTAGTTTAACATACTAATATAAGATTCTAAAAAATACGTTTCAGTACTTTCAGAATCCTAGCTTTGATCACGAGTGGAAGGTGCTGCAGTCATTCTCGGAGCAAACATTTTAATTGTATGAAACATAATTTTTAATAAAATTATTCGTACAATTTTAAAAAAATTTAAGACATTGTAATGTACAAATACGTTATGTCATGTATTATTATTAAATCGTGAATATTCTATTGATACGATACTAAAGTCATATTGCTGTGTTGCATGATTGTTAAATAATATGACAAATATTTATGCCTAATCAGCTTTCTAGAAGAGACTCACCATTATTTTTGGATTGATTTAGAATAAACATAGCAGCAGTTCTTGAATTGCTCGTCTTGCAAAGTTTTAACAATGTATTTTTAATTGAATAAAGTATTTTTTTTTTTAATACATTAAAATGTTGGTGTACTTGTTATATTTTAATTTTTTACTTGAATGATAGCTATATTTTGCTGTATAAAAATAATCGTTTTATTTTTTTTATATACTACGCATCTTGTTCATTATAAATGATGTGTGAATTTTCAGACCAGGAAAAGCTTTCTTAATTGCATAAAAAATGTATAGTCCTAGGGTAAAACCTGTACTCCCAACATCTCACGTAAGATTTGACTCAAGGAAAGAGTACAGCCACATCTTACCACATTTAACCAAGGAAAAAAAGGTCCAAAATTTTTCAAAAACGCCTCATGCAATTTGTGAATGCCCCCTAACCCATCTACCTTACTTGAATTACTGATTACCACCACTCATACTCCAGTTAAGAAAAAATAGAAGACTTCATAAAACTAAAAGACAAATAATTTGTTAAGTTTGTGGTAAGAAACAATTATAAGTATTAACATCAATTTAATCAACATTTTTATAAGTCTATTCATCTATATTATAATAAGTAACAATTTCTCTTAAAAAGAAATGCAAAATTGTATTATTTCAAAATTTTTTGTGTTTATTCTATTATAAAAGTTGCTCTATGTTAATTAAACTGTATGTTGCTATCCGATAGTTTTAAACTTACATTATCTGTTACTTACTTTTTTGATAATGTATGATTTCTATTCTCTATTTTTAATAATATTTAAAAAAATTGAACGTTACTCAAACACAGTCTATTTTTTAATTTAATTGTCTCACATAATGGCCATGAATATAAAAATGTTATTGTTTCTAATATTCCTCCACTTTTATTACCATATTTAACGTCAGAAGATTTTGTTTTCAAATCACTACCTAAATCAATTTGTTTGTTTCCAAATGGTTTATTATTGTTGCATTTTTTATATCAACTTTAATCAAACATTTCGAAGGCTTTGTTCGTGCGTTGAAGCTCCATCCCAAATAATGAGATATATTTTTTATTTTATATTGTAGTTCCAAGAGTGGGATTTTCATATTGACTGCGAGCACATCTCGGGTGGCGTCAATCTCTCTTTTGGAATGATTCTTTTTTAATGAACTAGAATTCTATTTTTATGTGGTAATTTATGGAATTAGTACTTATTACAAGATATTTCTTTCTATAATTAGCAAAACAATCGATAACCTTCTTCATGAATACAAATAAAAATATCTATCACTTTGTAATTATGTACAGCACTCAATAATAATATCGCAAATATATTTAATTATTAAGAAATGTATTGTACGATATAACTATAGAATTGACTGCTTAAAAGTTCAGTTAATAAGCTGGAATGCATGGAGAAGTTGGAAAATAGCATCGATTTAAAAGAAAGTCTGTGAAACGTAGGACCCCGAGAAACATTCAGCCAACTTAATCTTGTGATAAGGAGGCGTTGAGCTCTAGCTGCGGGCATCTATGAATGCCTCAACAACAGTCCCTACCTAAGAAATAACTACAAGATTTTTTTAAATGCTTACTGGGGCCTAATATTGTCTTTTAGAATGTATGTTTGCAGGCTGATTAAGAATCCGATGTCAGATTACATGAATTGTATCACGTTATCTGTAAACCATGCCATTTTTTTGCCAGAAATTCAATTTTTGAGCACAAAAACAGAAAATTAAGTATTTGTCGTTCAAAAGATGCTGTAAGAAGAATTTGTGGTCCCTGATTATGAATCTGACATCAGATTACACGTATTACGTCTTGTATTCCGAAAGTCGTACCATTTCCAGTCGGAAATTTAATTTTTGGCGTTAAACGGCATACTAAGTATTTATAATTGAAACTGTGCTCCAAAGAGTAGCATAGGTCCCTGATAAAAAATCTGAGGTCAGATTTAACGGATTACATCGCGTATTTTGTAAATCGTTTCATATTTAGCTAATAACTGAACAATAATTTTTTTTTCTGAGCCTAGTATCTAAAAACTTCCAATCCCTTAATATAATTGCCTAAATGTAAATTTTCCAACGTGTATTTATATTTTTTGCATAAATAATTTAAATGAAAAAAATTCGTGTCTTACAGTTGAAAATTAATTGTTTTCACACAAAAATCAGTGTTATGAATACCAATTACATTTATGAATTCAGAAAATATAACAATCAGTGTAAAAAAATGAAAACATTCAAGAATATGTAGCATATGTTGCATCTGATGTTGAATTTGTACTAAGGGACTAAAAATATCTCCTACAGAACAGAACAGATTTTTTGACAAAAAGTTGCATTTTCAGCCAAAAGTGGCGTAATTTACTGATTACGAGACGTAATTTGTGTAACCTGACGTCGAATATTTAACAATTGACCAAAAATAGCTCTTCTAAGACGGTTTTGATGATAAATACTTATATTGCCGTTTTTATCCAAAAAAATTGAATTTCCGTATAAAAATGGTATACGCTCCACGAAACACGTGATGCCATCCGTGTAATCTGACATCAGATTTGTAATCAGCCACCAAAAAATTATACTGAATCATAGCATTCGACCCGATTAACCAGAAAAAAAATTTTAGTAGTACGTATTAATGTTGTAAGATGAGCGCTTTATAAGATTGTTTTGAGATTGCACATGTAGTTCGAGTTTTGCGACGGTAGCTTGTTTCAAAAAAAGTAAGTTATACGTCACGCGATTGCATAAACAAGTTTACACAGCTCAACGTTTGAAGATCGCTGAGATTCTCTTTAACAATTTTAGAACGGGACTCTGTATTTTGAAGTAATAAATATTAAGTATATTACGTGATATGTCACACAATTAAGCTTCAAAAAAAAAATGTTCGCTAAAAACTTGAAAAGTAAAAAAGCTGTTGTCTTAAAATTTGGTACTTTAATTTATATCAGTGATGAAAATAATTTTTGAAGTTTCTAAGTTTGCAGATGTTTTTTTTTTCTATTATGAAATGTCGAACAATTACCCTTTTTCAACTTTAAACACTATTTGGGAGTCAAAATTGGCATATAAAATATCGCAAAGCGTCTCATTTTATAAATAAAAAAAAGTTTCATAATCGTTTTGTAGATAGTATGTACCGATTTATACACCAAAGATAAAATAGTAATAAAAAAAAAACTGGAAGAAACACAATTTTTTTACTGATTTTAAAAAAAGAAAAAAATATATATACCGATGTTATAATGCACTGAGTCAAATGTAAGGTTGTTTCTCTGTTTTATTTTTATAATATGAAATGATAAAGTATAGCCATTTTAACCCGTAAACTAAAGGAAAAAATCCATAAATGCAGTTTACAAAACTCGAACTACACGTGCAATTTAAAAACAATCTTATATAAAGCACTCATCTTACAACATCAATTCGTACTACTAAATCCAAGAATGAGAACAATCAATTCTTGCCCTTCCATTAAGTGCTCTAAAGTAACTATAAAGGTTGAAGAGTGAGTTCTGTTTTGTCTTCTTAGCGAATATAATACTTAATTTGGTGATTAGTGAATTTTAAGCAAATGTAAGACTTTAGTTCTCTTATTAAATTATTATACTGTATTTGTTACTTGCAACTATTACATTTTTCAATTTTTAAATTCGTTTCCATAGGACTATCATGTAATCTTACATTTCTTACATTACATTTTATTTCTAGTGACTGAACATACTTTTGTTGATTTAATTTTATTGTTTTTTTCTTCATTGTAATCAATTTTAATCCTAATATAATCTTTTACTTAACCCATATCTTTAATTGTAAATTTTTTCTTGAGTTTCGATTTTGTTTATTTTATTTTATTGAAATCCTAACTGCATATTAAAAAATCGTCAACAAAAATTAAAATGTGTATTTAACTTGATTTCATTTTTACATACAAACCAAAATTGTGATTACTTTATTTGATAATTTAAAAACGCTGATTTAACATTAATTTGTTTGATAAATAAATTGTTTTTACAACAATAAGATAACAATATTTTTTTATGTTTGCATCTTACTAACTACTTTTTGTTGAAAACCTCTGACTGCTAGCCTTACTTCAAATGTTTCTTTATTTTTCCTTTTAAATACCCACAAACAACACTTTTAAAAAAAGTATAAACCTAGCAAGTGGGAGTTTTATGGCAAAATTTGTTTGGTACCTGCACTAAGTTTGCTTATAACTATCTTCATTTTTCAAATTACGTTGTATGATGTGGATATTAATTAATGTTTCATTTATTCTCTATACTTGAAGGTTATCCAATAATAATCTGCATTTTTATATGGTATTTGCTGACCACATTTATTTTCTAAATGTACTGTTGCATGATTAATTTTCAAGTCTTTCAATTATTTTATTCTACAGTTATATCTATTATAAATTTTAATAATGTAGTTACTAATATAAAGAAATCGTGCATAAGTAAGTTATGAAGTCTGTTGATGAACTGGCAAGTACTTTTTCACGTACTTGAATTAGAACGTCCGTGGATACAATTATTTTTGTGAATTTATATGCAATTTTTAAAGAAGAAAAACAATCGTATCCATATCGTATGGTCATTACACGTTTCTTTATACGATGTTTTACGACATTATGTTCATATAATAAGGTCGGTACTATCACTGTCGAGTAATTAATTTAATTTGTTACGTACTGAACAGTTATTTGATTCTCTCTTATCGTACTCGATTTGCACGCTGCATGCATATTACGAGTCTTGCTTTTATTGTTGATTTTCTTCGCTTGTTGCTGTAGCCTCTGCCTCAGCTATTTTCCTTGTATGTACTTCTGCCCCTGCTGTTACCTCTACAGCTACCTTTTCTTCGCTGCATGTCTTTGGTTTGAGCACCTTATTGAAAGTTTGATGGATCTCATTTTTTCAGTTTCAGTTATTTTTCTTTCAGCAGCCTCAATTCCATTTACTGTTCGCTCAAACTCAACAAAATTCTGCTATTTCTTAAAAGTTTTTTATCTTATTTTATTACTCTTTATTTATTTTATTTTTTTTAACTTTCTTGATTAATCATGTGCAATGCTGTAGATTTAGTCTATATATTTTTTTTAATTTTTGCATCATCACCAATGCCATCCTGCTTTCCTTTATGTATTCAAGTTATCTTTTTGATACTGTACTTGTGATAATCGCTCTTGCTCTATGGTCACCTTTATTCTATGCAGCTTCTGTGTCTGCGTTTGTTCTCGCTCTGGTAACTTGTTGTTTAAATTTTTTATAGTCTAGTAACATCAATAGTTTAAATTTTCTTCTGCTGAATTTTTTTCTGTCTAACACAGAAATCACGACCTCATTGATTTTTCGCTCCGATAGACAAAATGTCTTCTGTGTATTTGCTAGACTCTTCCAGAAATTTCTTTAGTATGAGTACTTCTCTTGTTATCTTCATGTTACTTTTTCTCAAATCTTTTATATCTTTATCTAGACTTAATTTTACTTGTTTACCAGCCATGTACTCATTTCAGCTTTTGAACTTAATTTTTACTTCTAAAAAACTGGTTACCTAGTTTGTCCTTACCACAAAATTGACACTCTTACTATTAGTTATCGCTTGTGCTATTCAAGGTGGTAAATGAGTGGCCTCGGTGGTGATCGTTAGGCCAGTAAACTGTCCTGGTGACCTGAAACACACACACACACACTCACCCATATATATATATATTTATAGAAAAGTGTGCCACAGGCGCCAACCTCTTAAAGAAAAATAGTGTTAACAGAAATCATTACTAAATAGAAAAAATAGAAATACCGTTTTATTAAAATATCTCTAAGTACAGAAAATACCTCTTCTTTACTATTTTTTATACAAAAATCAATTTTCTTTAATGATGGCATTTTCAAAAACCATAAATTAATTACATGGTTAAAGTTCCGATAGAGTTGGATTAAATCTTAAAAAATCAAATAACATCAATCAAACAGAATCTGAAACTAAAGAATACATTAGAAATGTTGTTTAGAAAGAAATATTTAAGTTATAATAAATCAATTGTGATATATTTTTTAATCAACTAAATTTACACTTTTATGATAATCAAAATAAATTATGTGTATGATTTTTTTAATTACGTTATTTACTTTAAACTCTTTTTTCATATTTTTAAAAATAGTTGTTAAATTTATTAATGAAATATTAAACACATGAAAATCAAAAAAATTTAGAAATATTAACCAACTAATTGATATAGCCTCCTTTTTTGCCATACAGAGAAATCATTTTTGGGTTAAAATATCGTGAATTGCATTTTAGATCGATTTCTAAAAATAAACGCCGGCTTACTGGCGTTTTGAAGATAGCCACCTATTTAGTCGACTTTTAGATTCCTTCTTCTTCCTATGCACGGAGAGAGCTCTGATGCTATGGTAGTATGCGTATCTACATACTACCGGAGTACAGTGCGTAACATACTACAGTAGTGCCCGTGGAACCCAACGGTAGTATCGAGAGTCTGCTACGGTAGTATAAAGACCTGTATACAACTGTAGATCGTGCAACCTACTACTAAAGCTTCTGCTTTATACTACAGTAGCACCCTTAAGGCGTTGCAGAAGTATTGAATCTCATGTACTAAGTTAACTCGGGACTCATACCAAATTGGTATAGCTCACGGACAAACGTAGTATACGTCGTCTGTACTACGCCACTATACCGTTGTTTAATGGCATAACCTTTAAGACCGAATTGCAAATGCAACACGTAGTTGCATAAGTACTGCTTTTTCAAGATCTTCATTTGTATTTTTATATCAGATTTTTTTTTTGAAGAGACGTTGTAATGTTGAATTTGTAAGCTTAAATATTTTGTTGTGAACGATAGTAAGTGAAAGAAAAAATTCAGACCTCCGATATGCTAAGATTATCCAAAAGAAGCATTGTAAGACCGTACATTTTTACTTTTTTACACAAATATGTTAAAACTGATTGAAAAGTCCTGTGTTGTCTAGTATTATTTCTTTTACCATAAAAAACTCTTATAAACCCAATACAAAAATGATAACTACGATAATTAAAGTAACTAAGATTTTTTGTTTGCATACTTTTAAATCTCAAAAATTTTGTAAGATACATGAACATAAACATTTCGATGAAATGGTGGCGATAGGTATCGGTATAAAAATATGTAACAGTTTCTAAAGTCAACGTGCTGAGTTATTGTAACAAACTTACTAAATATCTTCAACCTAGATAAGATTTGTGCTTAATAGTTTACTCAAGGAAAAAAATACAATGATACGAGTCTATTATTTTTAGTATAGGTTAATTTTGCTAACAAAAAACATTTTCTAATACGTTCCATTGAATAAACCTCATCAACATGGGCATTGTTTTAATGATCCTAAAGTTATAACAATAACTTGCAAACTTACTATTAACGGTATAGTGGCGTAGTACAGACGACGTATACTACGTTTGCTCGTGAGCCATACCAATTTCGTATGAGTCCCGAGCTAACTTAGTACGTGAGATTCGATACTTCTGCAGCGCCTCAAAGGTTGCTACTTAAGCAGAAGCTTAAGTAGGGCGTTTCACGATCCACAGTTGTACATAGGTCTTTATACTACCGTAGCAGACTCTCGATACTACTGTTGGGTTCCACGGGCACTACTGTAGTATGTTACGCACTGTACTCCGGTAGTATGTAGATACGCATACTACCATAGCATCAGAGCTCTCTCCGTGTGTAAGCAAAACTTCTTGGGAAGGGTGAAAATCTACTTTAAAACTAGGTTTTATAAATAGTTCAAGTAGGGGAAGTAGGTCAGGAGACAATGGGGAGGCTAAATAAATTTTGTGGAATACAAGCGTATCTAGTCGCAGTCTCATTCATGTGTTTGTATAATAGCCTATAGATAAAGTACTGATTAAGCTACCACTAGCTGTACCTAACAGTGTGCATAGGCAGCTCCTACTCCTTGTTTTAAACAATCACTTAGCTGTATATAGTGATCTATTTTTTCCACACCGCCCAGGAGGTTAAACTGATCGATGTTATACTTATAAATTTCGAGTGCCCAAAACGTTAAATATAGGTATTACTTCAAATAAATATTAATAAGTATACAATTTGAGGTGCATTCACTTTTTTGTTTTTATTAATTGTTCCATACATTAAGTCTTAAATACATTCGTGCAATCGTACGTCATGATATGATCATACTTACATATTTATTAAACCCAAGTAGTAAGTAAATAAAGAAACTGTTAAAGTCATCGCTAATAGCCCTACAAAACTACAAAGAGACAAAATACCCCGATATAAAATTCCATAATTAACCTCTAAAATCTAAACATAAGTAAGTGGCAACACTAGCAACTGTAACTATACAACTCACTGCTGGTATTACATACAAATGTAATATTTAAATTTAGACTGTAAGTAGAACTTGGAGATACATATGTAGACTGCAATAAAGACCTTATGAACTCTTCATTATCCTTAAGCATTAAGATATTTGATGCAGCGTAAAAAAAATTATGATGCTTACACATATATGCACTTTAGTAAATTTATTCCCGTATACTACATACACTATGGCTGCAGTCACGTAAATATATTATATAACATAGTTAAACCCACGTTCAGCCAGCAACCACAATTTGAAAAAAAAGACGATGTGCTCACTACAAAAAAATTCATTTTAGAAATGTCTATAAATGTTCACCATAGCTTACTTAAGTAGGGAGAGAAGTTAAGGTCAGATAGCCAGTCAGTCTCTCCAGTCCTTTTCTCTCGTACTCTTGCAAAGTAAGTGCATTAAGAATTCCTGCAAAAAATGTTGTGTGAAAACATTGCCAGCAGTGGGTTTGTTATCCTGGGGGTTAAAAAAAAACAATTTCAGTTCCAACGGCCCCAGGAAATAGTAAAATTTCGTCAAATTCCGTAAAAATTCTCATAACAGGTGATATTACAGATTTGTAAACTGTCAGTCATAAGTGTACAGCAAGTCGTTGGGCTTATGCTCCTACGTTGTCGAACTCCCGTGGTTATGCTAGCTTGATGTTAAGCTAGCCCTTACTTGATTTTAAGCTCCCTGATGTCCCCAGTTAACAATTTGGTTTTGACTTTGTTATGTACTGACAGTCATCGGCAAATTGTGAATGTAATTTTATTAAGGTGTACTAACCGTGAGACAGTCATCAGCGCTCTATTTTAGTTATTTATTTTAGCTGTCATTTTGAGTGCGACATTGCACAATGATGAAACTCAATTATGAGTGAAAATTCAGTTCATGTGTACGACAAACACTAAAGTTATTTATTTTAATGTATTAATAGTACACTCATTACCTAATCTAATCTAATAATTAAATATAATTTTTATTGATAAGGAAATTTTTTTTTACAGGTAAAAGTTTTCTGCAATCATCAGCTATCCTACAAATTCAACGATCTACTTAAACTTGAGAATAAAAATGAGAGGAATAGAACTAAAATAAACAGAATATTTCTTAAAAATCTCAAATGTAACCACAAATTATAAAATTATACATGATTCTTAATAAAGTTATTTCACATAGTTGAGTTTTAAAATGAATTATAAATGATTTCTATGTCAAGTTGCTGCTAAAATAAGAACTGAAGGTAGAGTATTAAGTAAGTGAACAATAAAACTTTGATATAAAGAGTTGGGTGAATATCTATTTTGTCAAATCTCACAACAATACAAATGTATCTTCAAGGTCTTTTTATCATAAAAAAAAAATTGCTTCAATACTACTTGTAAACAAAGTCTTGGAAAATTTACTGGAAAGAAATAGAATAGATATGTATATTAGAGGGGCTTTGCCGCCCTGCGTGATACGCGCACCAACCTCCCAAGTTTTGAATCAGTTTAATACTTTAGTTTCTCAGTTTGCTTTTTGGATTTAAAAAGAATTACAAAATCTTCATAAAGTAGTTAAAGAGTAAAAACAGAAGTAGTGTAAATTTAATAAATTTCTTTTTATAAATTTTCAAGACATTTTTTGGCCTCGTTTCTAATCGCAGCAAATATCCGAAAAGATAATATTGTAAAAATATTTTTAATCATTTTAATAATTACATAGTGTTTCCGAAAATAAGGTCTAATAGGTTCTTTTTATTTCACTATAACATCCTTATATGGGATTCTAAGTAGGCCTAATATTAAGTACAGGTAAAAATATTCAAAGATGTAATAAAAATGAAAAAATGGTGGTTTTACTCTCTGGCCGTAATAAATCTTACCTCTTATTTTATACAGAAAACAATTTTCTTTAACTCCGGCGTTTTAAATGACTATTAATAAATCTGAAGGTCAAAGTTTTGATCATATTAGATTATTTTTGAAAAAAATAACTGTTTTCGCATGATTAATTATACATTACGCTATCAAAATAAAAAATAAANTTTTTTTTTTTTTTTTTTTTTTTTTTTTTTTTTTTTTTTTTTTTTTTTTTTTTTTATCAAAGATGTACAAAAACGCATATGTATTACCTAGTTGTACACTGTTTTGTATACGAGCCATAACCGCATCCGCAAGAGTTTTGTGTCCTCCGTTGATACTATGGGCGCCGCTTAAGCCTGTGAGGCTGAGAGAGTAAGACATACACCTCTCGTCTTGCTCACTCTAATGGGCTCAAATGGCATTTAGTATAGAGCGTGTCGCATAGTGTAAGCGAGGTTACAAAATTTTTGCAGACTGACAGATGCAGAGCCTCTTTTTTTGGCTGACTATAGTTCCGCATGTGCACTTTCGCATGCAAGCTCGGCATAGTCTAAATTCACCCTTAGAACCAATGCTAAATGGGCTATTCACGTAGGCGTGACAGTTTCACGTAGTCTTATTTAAAACTAACGGTAATGTGTCGTGTCGTTGCGTCTATATCAACAGCCTCTTAAGAAATGTACGGTTCACCGAACGATTCATGTTTCCCCAAGTTGTTTAAGCATTTGTTCCAATTGAGTGCAAACAAGCGAACTATGGATAATCGATCTCGTCCAGATTTTTCATGTAAGAGTAAAGACTTGTTTGTGGTGTCCAACAAATCAATTCTCTAATACTCTTACATCGCGATGACTTGATAGTTAACCGCGGGATGGTGCTGATGTCAAGTCACACTTGACCTCCTATTGGGATTCCAAAACGTCACGTGATTTTCACAATATATATACATGTATATGTATGACAAATCTGTTTTTACTTTTTTTTTACGCCTGCAACGATTGTAATACTGTCAAAGCTTGCAAGTAACAGATTTTCGAGAAAATAACGGTACTGCAACTAATTTTTTCCCAACTCAGTCGTTATTTGACGCTCAAAACCTTACTTCGAAAGTAAGAATGCTTATTCAACCTGTAAGAAAGTCCTATTTGTACACCTATATATAGACAGCGACGAGATGAATTTGTACACATTAAATGTGTATTTCACACTTACGAAGTGAGGTTTTAAGCTTTAAGTAACAAATTAGTTGGGGAAAAATTAGTTGCTGTACCATTATTCCCTCGAAAACATGTTATTTAAAAGCTCTTATAATATTACAACCGTTCTAGGAGTAAAATAAATAAACAGATTTATCCCCAGAAGGTGTATGTCAATATCTCGGCTATATATATTGCGAAAGTCATATACGTTTTGGGATCCCAATATGTAGGAAGCACAGTGACAGCGAGTAAAGAGCCTATTTGGGATTAACCGGATTGGGGCTATTGGCTTCGGGCAGCACCCACATCGACTGATCATATTAGATTATTTTTGAAAAAAATAACTGTTTTCGCATGATTAATTATACATTACGCTATCAAAATAAAAAATAAAAATGAAATTTATTTTCAAATAGAACGTGATAATAATTCAGAAATAGAAAATACAGTTTGGAAATAAATTTTTAACGTTAATTAATCTAAAGTAGATTAAAAAAAATTTAATCTCTTTGCATTAGCAAAAGTATACGATTGTCTAAAATATTCTTGCACAGTTCATTTAAATAATGAATAAATGTATTAAATCATTAGAATTATTATTAAAATATTGTTTCATGACGATACGCGTTATTTGACATATTTCAACAAATATTATTTCTATCTTTAAAATCTATCTATCTATTCACAGTGGATGCAGAATCCTGGACCATAAGCAGCATTGGCTGGAGTATATCTATATCTATGAAAACATAAGTCTTCTGATTTCTGCTTTTTTAAACATACATATACAAGCCAATGCTGCGTATGCTTTGTTTTTCCACCGTGAATAGCCCCTAATATATGAAAGAATGCATCAGAGTAGTATTTGCTGGGCCCTGCATACCTCCAAAAAATTATTTGAATATCCGAATGACCAAGCCAAAGTGCTTCACTTTGTGTTGGATTCAAAAGTTCTGATAATGATGATAATGGTGAAAGTTGTAATAAAGACGATGATAACTATGACAATAATCACGATGATTATAATGAATGTAATAATAATAATGATGATTTTTATGATTATAATGATAATGATAATGGTTATCACAATTATTATGCTAACTATGACAATTATATTTATAATTGTAATGAGTAAAATAATAATCATTGAGATTATAGGATTATAATAATTATAATAATGGTTATGATAATAGTAACAATGATGATGATTTTGAATAATACAAGGATTTTGACTACTATAATGGTTTTATCTATATTTGTTACAGTAACAATAACTACAACTGTTATGATAATCATAACAATAATAATGACAATGTTTTCGATCAAAGTATAATTGATTGTTTTACTGTAATAATTATTAACATATAACGATAATTTGAAAAATAATTATTAATTCATTTAAAAGTGAAAATAACAAAACAACCATATCAGCTGTTATTTATAAAAATGTTTTGCATGTATCACTT
>NW_019379805.1:160829-204040 GCF_000648655.2 Copidosoma floridanum | reverse complement strand
AAATGTTTGCTTTGTTTCTTTTAATAAGCAAATAATTTTTTGTTCTTGTTTAATTTTTTTTGCTTTTTTTCTATCTTCATTATTGATTTCAATCTGCTTAGTTTTTAGTCTTTTTTTTCCTCTTTTGCTTCAAAAATAGTCATAATATCCTGTACAACAGCAACTACTGGAACAGCTACTGAATCAGAATTTCGTTTTTTCTTATCGTTAAAAGTAGGAACTGAAAAAGACTCTTTAATAGTTAAAAATTTATTTGTAAATTATAAATTTAAACTGTTAATATTATTCTTACCGTTTGATAACCCAATTTGTTTGTTAGAGCAGAAATTACGGACACCTAACTTAGCAGAGTCCACTAATTGGGTATCTACTGAATTAAGAGGAGGTATTTCCGGACTGCTATCATTTTCAAAATTATCGAATATTTCATTGAATATGCAAAAAAAAATTTTAATTCCTCAGCTCATTTGTTATTTTCAATTAATATTTATTATTTTTAGTAAATAAAATAGATATCTGACGTTGTTCAAAAAAAGACATTTTACCATTGATATCTTGGGAACATCGACGAAATTTTTACTTGTACTGTCTTGCACTGTCTGTGCAAATAAAACTAGTCGTTGTGTTATCATACTTTCTTATATAGGGCCAAAGATCTTCTTTGCTCTTAGAGTTGACCCTGAAGAACAGCTCAGTCTTCTTCTCCTTGCAATAAAGGCCCAAGACAATGATAGTTATCTGCTTTGTGATGCGTCCTCGATGATACTTTCTCTTCGTAAGGAACGTCCCATTAATTTGTTTGCTTTTTTCCTCACCGCCAAGTTCATAGACGACATGAGACGCTATAACCTTAGCAAACTCACGGCAGTAGCTGTAGTGCACCTTCTTTCTTCAAGCTTTCACATTAGGATTTTACATCCCTTTCGTAAGAGTCAGAGATTTTTGTACTGATGAGGGCCAGGACATTGTCGAAACGTCGTTTTGTTTTTTAATAAATACAAAATATGACAGTACCACCATTGGAAGTTGTTTTTCAATATAAAATACATTTTGATATGTGTCAGTGTTCCGGCAAGCGGTCGTAAAATAAAATTAAATCTTATCATTTTTAAATCAATAAATGATAAGGCTTCATCCAGTGTTTTGATATCAAAGTTAAATATATTTGATATTGGTTTTTTAACAATTGAGACACAATATTTGAAAAGGAAGCAAGTAGGAATATTAACATAATTTTTTTCATATCTCTTGCTATTAAATGAGCAAGAAATAACCATAATATCGCATGCATACGAAATACGATTTTTTTTTACTTTCGAGTTCAATACCTCGGAAAAGAGGTAATTAGAAATTTTTTTATTATTTTTCATGTATTCCTGGTACCAATATATTTAAGAAACCACATTCACTTCGTGGTGCCACAGAAATCGGAATTGTGCCTAAAATTGAATTATTACAAAGCCTACAGGAATTTCAGAATAACGCGAATGTAAAATATTATAATTACATTTTTAAATACCAGAGTAGTGCTGGTAGTACGGTTATCATGCCGAATATGCTTGGTACGTGATAGTAAGTAAAAAAAAAATTGATGAATTTTTGTTGGAAATTTATGTGGATACATTTTTTGCCATAGCATGAGTACAAGTGGCCTTTTGTTTATATACAAGTACATATACTGTAGCTAAGGTATTACATCGATTTACATTGTATTACAATTTTCAATTACATAATTCACAGAACAGTTTTGATGTACAATGCATATTACATTCTGTCATACAGATCACATATAGGTATATTTTACTTTTGTTCTCAAAATCATTTTTGTTGCGCATACGTATTTTTCGGAATCATAGATTATTTTCCCGACGAGAATATTCTCAAAACTCTAATTTTACATAATAATCCCCTTACTTCTCATGTTACACTAATTATCCTCAAACTTCTTGTGGTATATATGTGGCTACTAAAATAATCCTCAAACCTTTATCTTCATAGAAAAAGCCTTAAACACCACCCTCTGTCAAGTTTGAATTCTATAACTCGGTTAAGATTTCATTTCTAAGCTTATAAATAAATGGGATAATAATTTTATAGTTTAATACTTTAAACATTTTAGGCATGGCTACAGATACAATCCTTAAAGATCCATCTCTATATTTAATATTGTAAATGTCAAACTACGTAGTGTTTAAACTTGATGATTGAGTTAGGATTCATTAATTGAGATAATATTTATTTACAATTTTAAAACTAGGACAACATGAGTTATAAGCAAAAAAATTATTATCTTATGCAAAAGTGAAACTCTAAATATTCTCAAACTTTTCATAGCGTATACCGATAATCCTTACATGTCTTATGTTACCCCTATCATCCTCAAACTTCTCGTGTTATAGCTACAAATGCCATCCTTAAACCTTCGTCTCCACAGAAAAAGCCTCAAATACGGCCCTCCGTATAGTTTAAATCATATAACTTAGTTAATATTTCATTAAAAAATTTATAAAAAATTAAAAAGTAATTTTATAACAAGAAACTTTGAATGTTTTAGGTATGGTAGAATAAAAACAAACTAGGTAGAATAAAAACTTATTAATTAAATCAAGATTTACTAATAATTTACTGATAATCCTCAAATGTCTAATGTTTGAACAGTTATACTCCTAGTGCTATACCTACGGCTACAAATATAATCCTTAAACCTTCATCTTCATGGAAAAAGCCTTAAACATTGTCTTTCGTATAGTTTAAATTATATGATTCAGTTAAGACTTAATTAGTTAACTTGGAAAAGGTGAAAAAACAGTTTTATAGCTTAACACCTTGAATTTCTTAGGCTGGGCTACAAATAAGTTCTTAAAGATCTGTCTTAAATATCTTAAAGATCTATCCAAGAGATAACAGAGGGTAAAGGGTTTACCTGTTTTCGGTGACTACCCTGATTTATGACACTTATCTCTCCCCCCTCTAGTCTCTGCTGTTTCCTGTTTGAGTTTTTGCGTTGAGTCACTGATTTTTCTTCCTGTTCTAGAATTCTTTTATCACGTGCATCGTTTTCCCAGCAAAAATTCTACTAATCCAATGCGTTTTGAGTCTATTTTATCGCGTGATTTATGTTTTGTGCTTAAGAAAAAACGCTCTAAAAAGGGGAGCGGAAGAAATAATAAATTGATTTATATTATATAAATATATATATGTATGTATATATATACACGGCGGATAAGTAATATGTATATATCAAGAACAAAAAATAAAAAATCCAATGCTTTCATCTCTACCTAATTAGTGCCTCTCCTATTTTGCCTTGGGAGTAAGGGATACAATTAATTTTACTACAAAAGTACTTACCAACACGTCGATATGCACGTCAATAGAAATAAAATTTCTGGGACCATTTCCCTTGTCTCTTGTCTTCTTGATCCTGTGATTATCAGCAATCGTTACCCTAGTCCTAATGGCTTCCGGGCTGCTGTAACCGCTGCTTGTTCACCAGTCCTATTGCCTCTGATCGGATCCTCGGCTTCTTGATTTCAAATCGTCGTATTCTCGCGGCACTGAACTATGTGTGCTTCTCGGTGGAATTTTTTTTTTGAAACGGGTAAAATAAAAAAAAAATTCCGACTCTTACCAGACCCCACACTTAGCACCAAAACTGTTACGTAGGGAAGATATTGGTAAGGAGGTGCTTCGCGAGAATGATCAACACTTATTACTTCAAGGACCTTTATTCAAGTTACTGTAATCATAGGCAAGATAGCGCGTGAGTTCCCTTCAAAGGCTCGTCGTGAACTCTCCGAATAGACTCTCTCCTTGCTCGCACTTCCCTTCCCTTGGCCCTAAGGCCCCTCGTTATGAGGTTTGAGGAGAGGGAGCGTAGAGTCTCACCTATACTATCGTACGTTACAAATCTCTGTGCTATAGGTTTTTTTTATAAATTATCAATTGATTTAATGTAAGAAACGCAATCTTCAATTATGACAGAATTGAATAATCAAGCATCGCGGTGATATATTAGCCAAGACATGCATGAGAATTCATAGAACTTTTTTTAAACAGCATGATTGAAAGATGGTCTTTTAAGATTCTGTACGATCTCTGGAAAAATGTTTCACTGATTCTAGTTCAAGTGATATGACTTCATTAGAATAAAAGTTCGTATTTCTAGATTAATTGTCTGATTTTTGGTGATATAAAAAGTTATTTTGATCAGTTATGTAAATGTGAAAACAAGAAAAATGTTAGGAAAATACTTCTACATCCTTTATTACAATTCCGAAGCAAGATGAAAATAAATATACCAAATATTTCTTCAATAAGACGGTTGAGAGCTACTTCAAATTATGACGACCAATGGCCCAGAATTGAAAATGAGACTAAATATTTTTTATCCATATCTTCTACAAGCACTTTGAAACAGTTCAGCGGAACATGATAGATATAATGCGAGCAATTGAATTTATCAATATTTCCCATCCAGTTCGAGATTGCCAAGGCAACTCGATTTTTTCGGTTAAAACTACAGATTTGTAGAAAAATTTCTATACGTAGCAATTGAAAAAAAGTGCCACCTCGACCAGGATTTGAACCTGGAACTCTTTTCTTGCCGGAGAAGCGCGGTACGAATTTCGCCATCGAAGTCTCGGCGACTCCTCTCCACAATTGCTACATTTTATAGTTTTTCAGCGATTTTTCTGTCAACGCCTCCTCATATGATATATAAGAATATTAGAAATTAATCTAATTTTATCGATGGATAAGTATGAACATTATAGATATGATGTCAGTAAAATCTGCAGTTGCAAAGTTACAATAATATTTCTAAGTACGTAGACAACATGAGTTATAAAATAATTTTTTTGCTATTGTGAGAATTATCATTTTTTCAATTCTTGTTTGGTTATAATCCGAAGCACCTGATGAATACTTCATAATAATTGACAAGAAAAGCTATGTAACATTAACTAACGAGGAGATACAAAACATTTTAGACATTAAACGTTTCGATTTGTATATTTACTGTAATTTAGCACAATGCCAAATCAATTACAGGTATAAATTTATGTATAGCTTCACAGTTTTTCTTGTTAATCTCATGGTGTAAAACTATGAAAATTTGTTTAATTATTTATTAATGTAGTATGAAAGAGCTTTTAAGCTTGGTTAACAAAATTCGCAATAAATAGCATTAAATATCACAAAATGACTTTAGTTTAGCTAGCATAATTGCTATATCATTAACACTTAATATTTTAAGATCCATCAACTATGGCATGGCACGTTTCAATTACACGTCATTTTTTAAATAAATTTGTTGCAATTACATTTTTTTTGTAAGTGGCGTATCAAACTTTCATATAATATGTCTAAAGGCTGAACGAATCCTTAAACTATTTTGCAGAGTCAGTTGCAACAACATTTTAATAGTTCATTTTCAGTTCTATACTTCAGCTACCAAACATAGTTATTATTTAAAAACAGTATCTTTAAAAAATATCAGGGGATAAAATAATGAATTCGAAATATGTATAAATTTTTTATTTTTTAATATAATAAGAAAGTAGCTTTATTATATTTCGATAAGTGTGTGAAGAAAAAAATGTTTCTGTCAATAATTAGGTTACCGTCGAACAATCAACGCCATATATATTTGCACTCTAAACTTTATAACAAAAAATTCACCCTTTATGCTTCTGAAATTCGCAGCCCATCTTAATATGACAAGAATAAAACCAACTCCCTTCAACTTACGATGGTTAACTTGTTATTTTAGTATTTAATTTTGGAATTGAAAATATTCCACACTATCCTACTAATACTTGAGCAATTCACAGGCTTGTCATATTACATTAATCATCTTGAATCTCTCTGAAATAACAAACGTTATCTTCAAACTTTTAATGTAACTCCGAATATCCTCAAGCTTCTATAATCTCATAAAAGTCCATATATATAATCCTCAAACTTACATCTGCATATAACAAGCTTTAACTTTGCATGTCAGTATGGTTTGATACTTCATTACAAAGTATCCATTTAATTAAATAATCAATAAATATGTAAACATGAAAAACATACTTTTATCAATACATTACATTTTTATTTAGATATTTGTAATAAAAATGTTTAATAAATAAGACCTAGTCTCGATTTTAATTTTTAGCTGATAGTTGTCATAATCCCAGGTAGCACTCAGACATCTCGTTAAAATATTTTCTACATTACTATTATTCTGGTTAAGAAGTGGAAATAAATGACATTAAAGTATTTTTAGGACGTTTTGATTGTTTTCACAGTAACATAACACAATAAAGTTGATTTTATAACACTTATAAAATCAAAGACAAACTTCTTAAAATACAGATTTTTACTCACCGGATTTCTATTACTAAGGCTTCAATCTAAAAAAGTCATGTTTCCTCAGACCGTAAAAAATTCTTAAATTTTCAAGCCTGTTTTAGTAGCCCAATAGTCTTTACACTCCGATTGTGATAAAAACTATTTTCAAACTTACAACGTTACACCGACTATCGTCCAATTCACTTGATTACCTATGTGTTCAAATATAGTTCTCAAACCTACGTCGGTGTCTCTAACTTATGTATGTACATCTTGTGACACGCAAACTATAAGAAAAAAATTTTAAAAAATTAAATTTTTGGGCTTATTGGGATCCCAAAAGGTCACGTGACTCCTGCGATATATACAGCTAATTGGCTAAAAATTACAGAAGCCTTGCGGGGACAATGTGTTTTTATTTTTTTAGACTTTCAACGATTGTAATATACAATAATCATATGCAAATATCACGTTTTCGGGATGATAATCATAGCCTGGATATTTTTTTCCCCAACTGAAACAGTCATGTAAAGCTTAAAACTTTTCTTTGAATGTGCGAAGTGTACATTAAACCTGTACACGCAAAAAAGAATCAAAGGAATTTTTACCGTAAAAGCAACGATAATCCTGTAATCATTTGTCAATACGTAAACTTTTATCGCAGTGTTACATAGATTTTTATCGTAGTTTATCATCATTTTCATGGTTACTGTAAAATTTTTTCCAAGATTCACTATAATTTTCTCTGCACAGCAACGGTAAAATTTCCCTTAAAAGAGCATATAGCTGTAGACTGCAGGGTCACGTGGGCTGGAGGGGGATGCCGAGCATCCGACCTGTTGTTTGCTGCAGCATGGACTAACCTACAAATTGCAGACCTTTGCGGATATTTGCATTAACAGAATTTATACTTAACGTACACTGAAAGAATATAGGGAGTGAGGCTTGCTCAACAGAGTAAGCTCCTTGACAAAGCATGCTGTCAGCTTCGTACTATCCATTCGGGAATGCTGCGCGCTTCTTTAAGAACGCTCCCTTCTCATTCAGGGCAGGCAGCCTGCCCTAAATGTTAAGCAGTTTACCCGCTGAGTAGGTAAGGCAGTGGACCTTCTGCGAGAGCCGTGCGGTAGCCAATGAGTGATGCGTTTTAAAAAAACGTATCTTGTATAAACAAATGTGTATGGTAGGAGTTGATTTCTCTACTTTTGTATGCCGTACTTCATTTAATGTAAAAGATGGATTTTTTTCTTGACGCGCATAATTTTTTTCATTTACGTGATCTGTTTGTGGGGTAGGATTTTTGTGATAAAGTTAAAACTTTAAGGCTAACCTAAAAATCCGTTATTGCATGACACAGATTATTTTCTCTCTTATGCACATAAGAAATATGAAACAAAATGTATTAAACTGATGAAAATTTAAAAGTGTACACAAACATACAGCTCTAAGCTGTTCACTGTATACGAGATGCTTTATTAGAGGTTACTTCTCACCAGTAAAAAAAACGAGTTTACTCATCAGTAAGTTTAATGTACGCACGATGACTTTTTTCAAGCTCAAAGGCTACAGCATTTCACAAAGGACCTATAGGTGGACCTTATACGGTAAGACAGCTTTCTTACGACATATGTAGCGACTCCCGCTCTATTCACAGGGTGCGCAGCGCGCCCGAGCCGAGGCAGAGGTTGAATAAAGATAAAGGGGGTGCTGCGTTTCTAATGATGGTTGAGCTGCTTACCAAAAAATTTTTCAGTGTACTGTTGGAAACATGATGCAGTCCTCTTTTGCTTAAAGCCATTCATAAACAATACCCTTACTTTTATCTTTACGTTGATTTTGGTAGAACAGATGTTACGTCTATCTCGTTCTCTCATACAGGTTGTCTATAGCAATACGCTCTTCTAGAGGAAATTTTACCGTTGCCGTACAGTAAAAATTATAGCAAGTTTTAAATATATTTTACAGTAATTATAAAAATCACCTTGAACTACGGTAAAAATTCATGTACCACTGTGATAAAACTTGACGGAATGACAAATTATCACAGGATTTTCGATGCTTTTACGGTAAAAGTAGCAGACAAAAATAATATTAAAATAGAAATAAAAGTTTACTTTCTTCTATACACAGTTGGTATTTATTTTATTAAATAACAAATAAAATTGCATAAAAAACATACTGTAACTGATACATAATTTATGATGATAATAGCATTAGTAAAGAATATGTAGAAGAAAAACTAGTCTCATTTTTAATTCTTGGTAGACAATCGTCATATCCTCAGGAAACACTCAAATTTGTCATTCTGTAAATATTTGCTATGTTATTTGCAATCTTGCTTGAAAGTTGTTATAAACAACGTTGGGCTAATTCTAAATTGTTTTTATTGCTTTAATATAGTCATAACTAATTAACGTATGTTTTATTATATCAAAAATCAGAAAAATATGTCTTGAAATACAAATTTTTATTCTCATAATTTTATATCCACATTTTGGAACACAAGTTGGAGCCACAATCTTTAAATACATATTTCTAGAGATCGTTAACATTTTAAAAATTCTTAAGATTGTTTTCTTGCACAGATTATCCTCAAATCCTCAATGTTTTAAAAATTAATTATTATCTTTTAATATGCAATCTTACACTGATTATCCTCAAACTTCCAGATTTATATATTTGTCTAAATATAATCCTCTAACCTACGTCAATATTAAGAAATCTTCAAAGTTACATGACAGTATAATTTGATTCTTAACACAATAATTGTCATTTATTTAATAAAATTACTAACATAATGGTATAAAAAGTTCATTGTTTTCGATGTATTGTATTTTTATAACCACATTCGTGAAAAACATGTGATAGAAAAAAGTCTCGCTTCTAATTTCCAGCAGACGGTTGTCATAGTTTCTAGAAAAATCTAAATATCTTCTTGTGTAATATAATGTAAGTATTTTCTATGATCATTTTAAATCTTCTTTTTAAGTTATTATAAAGGACGTGCAATTTAATAATAACATAACTTAATAATGCAAGTTTAATAACATGAAGAACAAAGAAAAATCTCTTGAAATACAAATTTCTATTTTCTTAACTTTTTATCGCTGAGGCCACAATCTTTAGACGCATGTTTTTCAAAATCGTACAAAATTTCAAAATTCTAAAGTTTTTTTTCTTACATGGGTCATCCTTCAACTTCAAATGTTATATAAGTTATCTTTTAACTTCCGGTTTTACACTGATCATCCTTAAACTTCAGGTTCACGTATTAGGCCAAATATAATCCTCAAACTTCCATCGATATATCAGAATTCTCAAACATACGTTACAGTATGGTTTGATTCTCGAAAGTACAATTTACATTTATTTAATAAAATAACAAACATATAGGTCTAAAATCTATATTTTCGTTAGTAAATTGTCATCTTATTGGAATATATTAATTTAGTCTTGATATGTATTAACAAATACAACATATATTATATAAAAGAATCCTTAAACTGCCAATTACATGCACACACACATGTACTCGTTTATTTGTAGTATTTTTATGAGAAAAGAATCATCTCTAATGGTTGATATACAATTTAAACTAATATTGTTCGTTTATAATAGATGATACCATCTATTTGACTTCTTGAATGCTTTTTAGGATATATACTTCTACTACTTACGGGATAGTAAAGAAAATATTGCATTAAAGAGTTTTTTCATTGGAAGTAAGGCAGCGATTTTTTTCAGACGCATGATTTTCCAAATTGAGCTTAAGATCGCTTTTCCTTTAATAATCACTTTATTAAAATTCAAGTTGAACGGACTATTAGCCGAAAATGTCACTCGAAAGCATAAAACTTTTTTGACCATTCTTAAGGGCTTGGCAAGTCTACTAGGTTTCTCTTTGTAATGGTACATAATCCACTACTTGCTCTTCTAAGTGTTTTAATTTTTATGTCGTAGCACAATGTTAAGTTTGGTAGAAGAAAAATGGTGTCAAAGTATTGCTTAGCCAGTAGTTGCTCAACTGTACCTTCTTGCGCTCTCGGGAGCAGCTTGACTTGCCGACCTCGCTCGAGAGATTGTCAGTTTGATCAGCGCGCGATCACTTCGCCCCTCCTAACACTAGCCCCCTCCCCCGCATATTTACTTTGCTGTATGTATACAAAACAAAAATTAAAACACTTGGAAGAGTAAGTAGTGGATTATGTACGATTACAAACAGAAACCTAGTAGACTTGCCAAGCTCTTAAGAATGGTCATAAAAGTTTTATGCTTTGGAGTGACATTTTCAGCTAATAGTCCGTTCAACTTAAATCTTAATAAAGTGATCAATAAAGGAAAAACGACCTTAAGCTCAATTTGGAAAATCATGCATCTGAAAAAAATCGCTGCCTTACTTCTAATAAAAAACTCTTTAATGCAATATTTTCTTTACTATCCTGCCAGTAGCTGAAATATATATATCCTAAAAAGCATTCAAGAAGTCGAATAGATAATATCATCTCTTATGAACGAACAATACTAGTTTAAATTGTATATCAACCATTAGAGACGTTTCTTTTCTCATAAAAATACTACAAATAAACGAGTACCAATACTTCATAGTAATATTCCTGAAGTTTAAAAACAATTATTAAACAATATTTAACAAAGCAAAGCTTAATTAAACTTAACATTTTCGCTGAGTACTCCATAAAACAGACCATGTGTATCTAGAACCATAGCACATAGAAGATGCAGAAACAGTTAAGCTGGCTGTACCTTTGAGCACAGCTATACTAATGAAAGAAAGCTTTAAAGTGGGGTACAACAGGTCCTGAATTCTTACATTCTTGTCTTTTTACCATCAGCTAATAAACCTACACTTAATTTCCTTCAAAACCTACCATCTACTAACCTTAGCATTTGCTTGCTTATATTAAACTTATGGCTAACTATAGACTATCCGACAGATCTACTTCATATTTTAACAAAATATTGGGTTGGAAAAAAGGAATTTCGGTATTTATTTATGTTTTGCATAATAATTTATTAATTATTTTACGTATATCAAATTCCGTTTTGATTTATGACCTCTTACCACTTTCTTAGTAGAACTATGATTCCGTCATCATAGAACTTCTGAGGATTTTGGTCAAAAAACTGAACCAAGTGCGGGCTTTACGGTGGATGCATTAAAATTTCCCAGCCAAGCTCTCTCAACTTTTTCTGAGTCACTAAAGATATGTGTGGTCTAGCGTTGTCGTGATGGAAAACAACGCCTTTCTGTTAGGTGAATTCTGGCCTTTTTTTCATCGCCTGCTGCAATTGCATTAGTTGTTAACAGTAGAGAGTCGAATTACTTGTTTAACAAGGTTCAAGCAGTTCATGATGAACAATTCCTTTCCAGTCTCACTAAATACTCAGCATCACCTTTCTTGGCGTTAATACAGGCTTTGCAACCATCTGTGAAGCTTTTGTGCATAGAGACCACGTTTTTTTCACACAGTAGTGTCGTACATGATCCATTTTTTATCACTCGCAACATTCGTTTCAAAAATAGCTCGCATTCATTTCGTGTGAGCAGCAATCCATAAATGGAAACTCGGTCCATTAAATTTTTCTCTGTTGATTCATGTGGAACCCAAGTTTCAAGCTTTTTTTTAGTATCCAGCCCTATGTTAACGTTTCAAATCTGTTCTAGGGTCGATTTTCAGTTCCATCGCTATGTTGCGAGAAGAAATATATCGGTCTACCTTGATTTTTTGAAAAATTTCATCAATTTTTTCAACGGTTGTCCGATCAAGGCAAGGTTTATCTCTAACATCGAAATTTGCAGAACAAAAACGAGCAAACAAATTCTGACACTGGCGTTTACTTAAGCACTCATCACCATAAACACTACACAATTTTCGATAACCCTGCACTGTATTGTTCCCTTTTCGGAAGTCAAAAAGCAAAATATGACGAAAATGTCCTTTTGGAATCTCGATTTTCAAAGCGCAATAACTTTTGCCTGAGTACACGAATGGTGCTACTGTTACATTTACAATGTTCTATGGACTGTTACCTTGCTATCATATGGATTCTCTAAATAACTATTACTAGCAATATGCAATTTTCTCGCGATCTAGTGGAAAAACAAGAAATTACTTGTCCCCAATCCAATTTTCAATAAAATACACGAATTAACATAAATTAGCTAGCTACTCTTCTTGCAGCATCGAAAAAACATTTAACCGTATTGTACCAATCTGCCTGATTTTATATTATGATCATTACAGTGTTTCACAACTAGACTCATGGATAATTTGAGGCTTGAAATAATAATATGCAGTTAATTATAAGTATAACTAATTTAGAGCTCGGTTAAAAAAAACAGTACAAACAATAAGGACCACACACATATATACAAAGTATAAAATATATTCATAACTTTATCCATTATATATAACATAAGAGAGAATTACTATGAGAGAATTAATTTCTACATCATTCAGCATTAAAAAAAAATTTGGTTACTTATCGCCATCATGGTTTGGTTACGCGCTTACTTATTCAAAAATTAATTTACTTATTATTTATATCAGAAAAAAAGTTAGGCTTCTTATTCCCTACGCAAGCTTGCCTAAAGATTCATTTAAAAATAAGTCATATAACACTTTTCGACACGCCATGCGTTGAAACTCGATTATGAGCCATCTGTTGTGGCTCTTAAGATCTCTATTTACACATGTGACTCACAGCTCGTGCTGCGCACTCATGCGAGTGCATGTGTGCGTTGAGATCTTTGCAGAACCACATTAAATGGCTCTACATCTCGTTATCCGCGCACGTTGTGTGGAAAAGTTGTATACACCACACTTGCGAAAGGTTATGTGACTGACACACGCGTGGGTCAATCGTGTTCTCCGTGCAATAGTGTTGTAATGTACTAAAAAAACAATTTAGGTTACCAATTTCCAGTGTTAGTTCACCAAGAAAAAAAATGTTCTGTCATTCAAAACTAGAAATCAAGTACTTCTCGCCAGCGATTACTTGACCAAGAAATAATTTAATTATTATTTATAATTATAAAACAGTCGAACTTCTCATCAATGGCGCTTGATTGCTCAAACATGAATTTTTTATAAAATTTAAATCAAAAATAGTTGAGCTACTTACTTCGGGCGCTTACTCTCCGAAAAATTAATTCAACTTTATCATACACAACTAAAAATCAGTTGGGTTTTTCATTACTGGTAAATGCTAATTTAAAAACTAAGTTATTGTTATTTACTAAAAAATAGTTGAGCTACTTACCACAGATGCTAGCCTGTCCAACGATTGATAAATAAATATTTTTTAAGAAGAACTTTGTCGAATGTTATCAATCTGAAAAATAGTGTAGATTATCGTGGCCAACATAATTTAAACGAGAAATCTTTATGATTTAAAAATGAAATATTAAAATTTCTTTAAACGGTACTGTATTTTTAGAGTTACCTATTCATGATTGACGATGAGGAAATATAATATTTTTATATAACTCTAAAAACTGATAGGGAATGCATGAGTGAAAATTCGGTTAGTATTTTCTATGAAAAAATTTTCAAATTTCAAGCACGAAATAGTTGAAAATTATATATTTATAGTTGATATTTTAAAAAAATGTGTGGTTTTTAATTTCACCTGCTGTTCAGATTCAATAACAAATTTAGCACAATAAAAGATTAAGATAAGAGTGTGTATTGGAGTAAATCAAGAATTAATATTTTTAATGGTCTTATTATTTTTTAACTGTTAGCTTAAACGGTTTGAGAATTTGGTATTATTGGTGTATTAATGCTTTTAAAAAGCAAGAAAATGAAATGTTCAATATTAAATAAATTTAATAAAATGGTCAAACAATAAAGACAAATGAACTATGCTTTAAAATTTTTGTACAATGTATAGATTAACGTTATTTATTTAATAGACTTCTCAACTATAGTTTTAACTTATAAACATGAAACAACTGATACGTAAGTAAACTAATTATTGAATGCATAAGTACTATAACTGAAAAGTATTGAGATTAACAGATAATTATGATGATGTTGTAAAAAAAATATTTTCACTTATACATAAAATATAATAGTTACTTACCACGTAATCAAGTAATTTTTAAGACTTGAATACTATACTAAGTCAAAAATTATTAGCTATTATTTTAACTATAAATTATACCTGTGTTCACAGCTATAATCAGCTACAATAATGGCTATAATTGACTACAAAGTACCTATAATTATGTACAAATAACAACTATAAAAAGTAGCTGTTTACAGCTATAAATTTCTAGCGAATTGTAATTGACAGAATCTTTTTTTTGTAATGTATACCAGCCTCACAAGGTGATATTATCCGTATAATAGCACTATAAGTGGGGGGTTCAAGTATTTTTGAACAATAAACGAAGAAACAAAAAAATGTTACTGTTCAAATTTTTTTCGTTTATTGTTCAAAAAGACTTGAACCCTTACAAAAAAAAGGATTATTGAATAAATTCTGTTAATTAAAATTCGCTAGAAATTTATTGCTGTAAACAGCTACTTTTTATGGTTGTTATTTGTACATGATTATAGCTACTTTGTAGTCAATTATAGCTATCATTGTAGCTGATTATAGCTGTAAATACAGCTATAATTAAAAGTTAAAATAATAGCTAATAATTTTTGACTGAGTAGCTTAAGTATTAAGACTTTTCATAAGAGGATATTGCAGATAATAAGACTTATTTAGTTATTCGATATTTGCTACAAAAAATTAAATAAAACTTAAGTATGGTGACAGCAATAATTTACTGAATACATTGAAGTTGTAAAATTATGGTGTATACACCACGAACTTTATCATTACTTAATGCAAAAAAGTAAACGAGTGCCACTACTTTAAAATAATAAATTAACTATGCCTCATAGTTAAAGTATCAAAAAACAGACATGCCTGAATTTTTAAGACCAAAGTAATTTTTTATTGAATTTCTTTAGCAATTCAAGAGTTTATAATCATAAATCATACCTTAATCACTTGTAACACTTCCATATTGCATGCATAAGTTTCCCTACTGTGTAGACTGTCATTAATTTTTACGTATTATTACTCAGAACCCGAGCGACAATTGTATTAACTTAAAAGTTCCGACGTAGTTAAACGTTAGCTTAAACGAATGACTTAATAAACCATTCATCACTTAGTAACATCTCAGCAGAAATATCAGACCTGAGGGTCTGAGTCTCATGCGCGTATCGTACTAAGGCTTAAGTTTTTTCAATATACTTACCAGTCCTATAAGACTTAGGTCTGATAGGTCTCCAACGATTCCAGGGGCGTGGTAGATTATAATTTTATGCAATAAAAAATATTACCTGGAACTAATGTGCAATTTGCGCGATCTGCATAAATCACCTGGGTTTAAGAAAAAACAACAATGGGCTTTTGCAGCTTGATAACACTCCTTCATACACGTCGTTAAATTCAAAAAAAGCCTCAGAAATAGTAGACAGGACTTTGTGTGATTAGTGTATTACAAATATTATTTGATATTTGAATAATAATGAATGAATATTACAAATATTTATTTTTAAGACAAGTAAATTGTGTTACGAGGAAATTTTTGCTAAATGCTTGCTGTCATAAAAAACAATAATAGAAGTATAGTAATGGCTGAGACTATGAATTTATAAAAGTATTACTTGTACACAAATTTTTTCATTCTTTGAAATTATTCATAAATATCTGTTCGATGGACATCAATTTTCCTAAATTGTTACTTGAGATTGGAAAAGAAGAAAGTTCATTAGGATATGAAAACTTTATTTTCCAGTTCTCACAGTAATGTTTATTTTATCATTTCGTGAGTAACATTTACCACCTTAGTTAACTAATTAATGATTAACATTTTGTAAATGTATATTTTACATTGTTTCGTGTCTCTTAATACCTTCGTCAATAGTAAATCTAGTAATTGATTTTACAACTTATTTTCGTTAACGGATTTTACTTAAACTTTACAGATACTTTACTTTTCAAGAGAAAGAAGTCTATTTTTAAAAATGTAATAAATTTGTTTTAACTGCTACAACAAAGTTGTGGATTACCTTTTCCTCTTTAATACTTTAATGTGCGTATCGAATACCAGCAGAAATGTCTTTAAGATAATGCTTTTTATAATCTCCAATTCTAGTTAAGATAACATTTTCCAAATTTTTGTTTGTATCTAATAGTTTTTCGAAAAAACCTTATTTTATGTATAAGCTTACGTTGCAGGAATTTATATAATTTATCTAAGTACTGTACAAATAAGTGAAAAAATTTTTTTTTCTGCTTGTATTCGATACGCACATTAAAGTATTGAAGAGAAACAGGCAATCCACATCCTTGTTGTATCAATTACAACAAATTTATTACACTTTTATAAATAGACTATTTTCCTTTGGAATGTAAAGTATGTGTTAAGTTTAAGTAAAACCCGTGAACGAAAAGTAGTTATAAAATCAATAACTAAATTTACTGTTGACGAACGTATTAAAAGACACGCAACAATGTAAAATGTATATTTATAAAATGTTAAGTATCAGTTAGTTAATTAAGACGGTAAATGTTATTCACGATATCATAAAATAAACATTAGTTTAAGATGTACCTGATAAGGACGTAAATTCTGTCCCAAGTGTCTAATCCATTCTGGCCAAGTGGTAAAGACACTCGACTACCAATGTTTTCGATCAGGTTTAAGTACCTTTGCTGGAGCTAACGAATGCTTTTTTTTTGTTTTTACTATTTATATTAGCTATTCTAACAGCTTTTAAGCAGTTAGAAGTACAAGTTTTACTTTTTCATTTTTGAATCTCTAAAAATCTAGCTTACAAAAATCCACATGACACTTCTTTATGGTAAATGGCACGACTTTTCACCTGACAAGTCACCTGAATATTTTTAGTAGGGAAATTTTTAAATACCACAAAACTCATTATCAAAGTAAAATATGACAAAAATATTTTGGATCTTCTCCAATCATAAGGTTTCTTAATTTTCGTGCAAGTTGCAGCTGATCATAATTTTTTTAGTACCTGCTTTTTATACAACAATAAATGAGTCTCAGGGTCGAAGTATTAATAACGTTGGAAAGTTAAAAAAAAAAAAATCGTTTTTTCACATGGTCAGGAATACGTAGTAATATAAGTTACAATAAATCTGTACTATACTTTAAACATAAATCACATGTAATTGGTTTATTTCTTGAAATATTCAGTTGAGTTAAATTTGTAAGGTAACTAAATTGAAGCGGTCTATATGCCTAGTTAAGAAAAAAAGTATATAGCCTTGGTCGTCAATATTAGTAAAGTAAGATTGTGAATTTTCATGTAACTCTTACGACTGTCGCAGTTAATGTTTATGGGAAAAAACTACATTAAATACATTTTTCTCTTAACATAGCAAAAATTTTCGTAAAAAAAAAATCTTAATGTACTGTACTAGTGCCTTTTGGATGGTGTGAAAATCTACTAAAATAAATAACTTATTACAATGTAGGTCAAATAATAATTTAATATACTTTACTTTTTCGTTGCTGATCTTGACAGTAATAGAGTTGTTCAAGTTGAATGATGTTGCCAATCTTCAATCAAATTGTAGAGAAATGAATTAGCATTTAAGATTTTGAGAGATACGAATTTTCAAATGGTAGGGCGGCAATGAGCAGCGTGGGGTAGGGTAAGGGGGTGACAACTATTTTTTTCGGAATTACGTAAAAACAATCATAATTTTACGTGATTGTGTGGGGCGGTCACAAGGTGGCAATGGATCGCAAAGGATAGTTAGTAGTCATGGACCTAAAATTAACTATATAATGTAGGAGGATATAAATATATCTTTCTTTATTATATAGTTATTTGTATGGAGCATATCACACAAACCACTTCAGCCCCCAACATACCCCCATTGACCCTTTCTGCTCTGAGACTTTGCTTTTGGCGCGTAAGTAATCACCATAGGCTTTTACTGTCGCTCTGTTTTATGGCGCATTTCTGACGATCTCTGCCTGCGTGCATTTTTTCTTGCAGTGTAGTTGCTTGCTCTTTTACGTAACTAACTCTGTGAGAGTTATCTCCGGTGGAAGTTGCATATTTCTGACTTACGGTACGATTTTTTTTGCTCTCAAATCCAACCTGCGAATTGAGACCGATCGGCTGCTGCTTAGCGGTGAGAGTCTGGCTTCTGAAGGCATCAAGCTTCCGCGCTTCGTTTCCTGGAATTGGCGGCCATGTGCACTGTCTGCTACAATTGCGTGACAGCTGATCTTTATCTCTGCTGTCTCCCAGATGTAAAACAAATGAAAAGATCATCGTGCATTGAATGCAGGCGAACAGCTCGCACGGGAGCGATACTAAGAACTTATGCCAGATGCTCTTCGGTATATCATGACGTTTACTTGAATTGGACATTGCTAAATAAAATCGAAAGATAAAAATAGGCAAGACGAATACGCGTATGTCAAATGTATAGCGACAACAATACCGAAACAATCGAATAAAGGCGCTGTTGCCTCGGTATCCAAGGTAAGTGGAACGACCGGCGGGAAAGGGACACATACATCGACGGTACCTGTGAAAGTAGAAGTGTGCATGTCAATTTTCTCTTCTTCTTCAGCAATCGCTAGCTCACGCACTAATAATAACAAAATCAACACTAACGCACACAGCAGAAATAAACCTACACGGAAATCACCTGCCCCCATAGCGATGCCGTCGATCACCCCCTTTCCCGCTGCCGTGCAGCGTCGCACTGGCACTGACGCTGCTTTACGCGGAGACATTAATAATAATACACATACACAGGCACTACCATCGCCTATCGACAAGCGTATAGCGTCGTCTCTGCATGCCGATAATGGCCCGAGCGTGGACGGAGTGATTGGAGAGTCCGACCGCGAAAATATCATGCGTGGGAGGTCTAAATCATCGATGGGCCCCGCGATCGACATCAGTAGTAAGCTCGATCTCATTACCCGAGAGCTGAACAAGCTTGACGTAATCATAAAAGTTAATCGCGATCTTAACGATAAAGTCATGTTTCTCGAGAGTCAGTGGACGCATGTCAATTTGCTTCTCGATAAGCAGTCATCTAGCATCGCGGCGCTAACAGAAGAAAACGTGACATTGAGACGGGCGATCGCTGATACGGGTCAGCCAAATTAAATCGTTTGTCCCAGAAAATTGGAAAAGAAACAATACTTGCACAAGAATGTTTAAACATGTTTCTTTATTATTAAACCGTGCTAGATCTACTATTTGTGATGAATACATTAATTTTTTGAATAATTGTTTTTAGTTTTTTTAATCTTGTAAGACGTTGGTAATTAAAAAAAAATTCAACAATCGTACTTCAAAAATTTTATTTGCTGTTTATTTTTATTATTCTTTGACATTTATTACTTTTAGAATACTAGTTATAAACAGCAATAACAATCTTAGAGGTAAATGCCAGAGTCGTTGGCGTTCAGAACGCCTTTTATTTGTGGCACTCGTTAATCTTGGTGCATTGGAATGGAATTCGACGTAAGTCACTTGTCCATTGGAGAAGAGTGTCGTCGGTAGCAGGGGTACCCAGTTGCATGACTCACACGGCTTGATACGTTGCTGGTGAACGGCAATGGAATTTGGCAATTTTTTCGGGGATACTATGACCAGACCCACTTACTTCTAGTGCAGGTAAATCCGATTCTACTAAAGTGAAAAGCTTGCGTATTTTGGCCAAAGTTTCAGCTTATTTATTGTTATTGTTATTAACTTTTTTAAGATGATAACTATACGAAAACCATCTAGGAAGTGTCATGAATCAGTATGCAAAATTTCAGCAAAATCAGTTGAGTAGTTTTCGCCGTTAGCGATTGCGGTTGTTTTTGGGACTTTGCTTTATATGTTAGTGCGATAAATGTGCGGACAAAGCAACAATGACTTTTATATCAGTTTAATGCTAACGAATAAATAACTAAAAATGTATCGGTTTTATGCTGACAAAAAATTGTTATTACCGTGGTTGTGTGAATTCTTATGCTAATGAATAAAAGTCTTTTTTGCTTTGGTTTTATGTTGACAAATAAATTAGTATAATATTGTTGGTTTTATGTTGATATATCAATGAATTAATAAATTATTTGGCATTCATTCAACAAGAAATAACCGATCCTCTCTGAGATCTGCGCTGGGTGAACCTAACAGTAAAGCTATCATGAAAAAATAAACTTGAACAAACGGGACAGTCTTCAACAGACAAGCATTACAAACCAATCTTCTAACCTTAGATGGCCTAAATGACTAAGGTCTGAAAAAAAGGTGCTTTAGACATCACCGTCTCCGGCATAACACCAGGAGACGTTGGAAAAAAGCTCTACAACTAGTTCCAACACTTCAGACGTTGAATTTTCTTCGCGATCAGTTTGGTGCTACAACAGCAAGCTAGAGAAGATCATCCTGAAGTATCCAGGCAGTCAAGTTTGCTGGAAACTTCAGTCAGCTCACCAGTCGTTTTTAGGGCCATCGAACCTCGAAATACCTTGCCAACAAATGTATTGCAACTTAACAAAGTTGACATGAAACAGCCCTTAGAGTTTAAAAAAGTTTTAACAATGCCTATAGTCGCAAGAGGAAAACGTCAAATGCTTTAAATGTGTAAAATTTTAGGTGTCAAATAACTGACGCAGAACATTTATCGAGATTAAAACAACAGCATTAAAATCGATAAATAGAGAATCCATTAAGCGAGAGATAAGCTTTTCATACCCTAGCAGTAATAACTTAAATCATACAGCTTTTTGAATAGGTAGAATAATATGTATTTACTAACGGTAGTGCTTAAAAATGAAGAGATTTTACTCCTGGACTTTATTGCTCTGGTAACAAAGTTTTGACGTTAGAAAAATTTTGAACTTTATATTTTTTAATTAGTCTTAAAGTATACAGTATCCCTGTCCATTTATTATCATGTGAAAAAGTGAAAATCAACGCCCCTTTAGGTCCTACTGCTATTTTATGGCATACGTAACGCACCGAATTTTCAGCGTTATTGTATTTTTTTTTTCATTACTTTTTATAGCTTATTATTTGACCAAATAAATTGCATGGATTCCGAACAAAAATATTTTCAACAAGAAGTTTTTTGTTTTGAGAAGTGTTAAAAATACATGTAAAATTTTTAACTGAAAAAGTTTTATCTTACCTGTCAGCACACTACGGTGTTCCATTCAATCAGACAGGGGGGCTACTATTTCGTATAAGTTAGCATAATACTACTTCCACTATATGTTAGTCAGCATAAACATCCTTCTATTAAACTGTCAAAATAATTTTTATTATTTTTAAGCTGGCTCTAGGTAAAAAAATATGGTGACTGGTTAATAGAAGTCTAAGTAGGCTCCAAGTTATTCACTGAACTATTTGAATATGAAAAATTGTTATTAATTACATTTTTCTTACATTTTAACTGTGAAGTGCTTAATATATCATTAAATACAAAAACTGGCCACTTAACTCTATTAAACTCATTAAGACAATGCATTTTGCTATAAGAAATCAGTACATTCAAATAAAATATGTTGCCATGATACAAAAACATTTGGTTATTTTCTGTTTATCGTCCCTACCTCATACACCTTAAATACTAAATGTAATAATCAAATTTTTTTTGGTGTTTCCTTTGATCCTTTTTTCCTCAAAAATGTTTCTCATATCTGTCAGCAGAATGACGTATAATAATTCTTATTGAAAATGCCAAAGTTATCTACTGTTCGTTGGGACATCAAGCATAGAACCAGTACGTGATAATTCAATTGATAGAATTACGACAGTTCCCAAAAGATACTTTTCCTGTCAGTATAGAAACACACACAAAAATTTTTATTTTTTTGTCGATACAACTGTTCTTGAATTTTTGTCATATTGATCAGCATAGACCTTGTACTACTTAGATATTTGCAACATAATACTCATTATTTTTTTAATTGGTTCTAGGCGGAAAATATTTTGACTGGCCAACGTTTGGGCTTTGACTTCTTAAATTAATCATAGTTTTTGTTAATAAATAATTGTTATTTATATATTTGTCATACAGTCACTCGAAAGCGCTTAATCTACCGCTTTATGTTGACCACTTTTTCAAGACAGCATAAATCCATAAACATGTAGGTACACGTATCTAAATATTTCACGATTCCTTGTTTCTTTTATGATGATCGTCAAAAATTAAATAAAATTTTTTTCTAAAACAAATATACATAATAAAATATAAACATAATAGTAAATTTTTTCAATAAACATAATTAGAGCTAATTAAAAAAAAAGTAGTCAAACCCCTTTTAATTTTATTAAATATCACACATGCAGATATAACATAGTACAAAAGTAAATAAAAAAAAAAAAATATACAAAATAGATTATGCAACAAAGATAATAATTAAACGTTAAAAACGGTGAATGAAAACAATAATTAAAATAATGCTGATTTGACAGTAGCTAAAGCGCTGATGGAGTCCCTTATAAAGGGTAATCATAAAAATAATAGGATTTATGGAAATATTTAGGAAATTATGAAAGTAATTATGGAAAAAATCAAGTATCAATTATGTTGACAATTTTATTTGTGGTACAGTGTTTATGCTCACTAACGTGCCGTAGAAGTTTTTTCACGTTGACTGATACAAATTAGACATGGCTTTATGCTGAAAAATTAATAATAATTTTGATATTAGTTTCATGCTAACGAATGAATAATTTTGAACGTATTGGTCTTATGCCATTAAAATTAATTGTTATTGTACAGATTCCTATACTGACAGAAAAAACGTTTTTAGCGTATTATTTTTATTGTGACAAATAAATTATCTTAATGGTATTCAAGATACAAAGACATACCAGTACACAAATGCAAATTCCAATTCTAATGATGCCATACCGCAAACAAATAATATCAAAATAACCGAAAGTTAACATTTTTTTCAACAGCAATTAACAGCCTATAAAAGAAATAACAGTTTATTCTTGCACTTAATTAAGTCAGCGTATTATTGCTTGTAACGTAATTCAATAGATAATTCATATTGAATTAATTTATTTCAGTAGAAAGAATGAGAAAGTTTTTTAAATAAATGCTTAACGCAATTAACAACTTATTTAAACTGTTTTTGACAGTAATAAAAATGCAGGAAAAATAATTTTGATGTTTTATTAATGGGCTTTGCGATTATTAAACATCGTAACTAATGGTTTTCATGTAGTCTATGGTTTGATTTAGTTACTTTACTCATTTATAAAAGAAATATATTGATATTATCGAGAAAGAGATAATCTACGCACAGTTGAAACTTAATATTCTAAAGTAAGTATTTAATCACTTAATCATACAATAAACGAAATAAGTTTAACTTGTACTACAGTCGATACAATTTAAAACTATTATCTAAAAGTAGAGTTGACTGCTGGCTCACTTTATCATCACGCTGGATGAGGTCAAGCCGCACTAGTTCGGGATACAGGTCGGCTTCGATAAGGAGGTCAATATCCTGAGGTGTGTTGAACGAGGAGTCGGCCAGCCGCTCGAGATCCTGTCGCTATAGAGCCACGGATGGATGCAGGGCCACTGAGGGTGAGAAAATTCCAAGTTGGCCAAGGCACAGTACGGTGAAGGGAAGGATCCTTAACAGAATACCCTGATCGAAGGCAGTTGAAACATATATATTTGTGGTGACTCCTCGCAGACTGGGCACGACAGGGACTAGCCGCTGGTCGCAAACGAGCGAGAGGTGCACCTGGCCATTGTTGATGTAGGCAGCCGCCAGCTAGACGACGTACGACTCGACCGTGAAGTATCGATGGAACTGAGCGCGCGGCCCCGGCTCTTCAGGAAAGTCGTCAGGATTATCAGGTCCATGGTTGACATGACGCAGGAGACAAACCACACTGAGAGAATGTTGGTGACACCACAGTTTCAACCGGAACAGCTACCGTGTCTTGATTCAATTCCGCAACGTTCTCACAGCTTAGGACAGCTGCTCTCCCGTTTGGGACCGCAGCGCTGCCAAAAATACAACAGCAACGCTACCAGTACGTTAGGTTGGATAACTTACCGACTACAGAACAGCTGACACACTTTTTACTTTGTGCAAGAGAATAACTACTGTCCGATTAAAATTTGCAATGTAAACACTCTATAACGTTAATCGATAATATTGCACCTAATTCAGGATTTTACAGTTCATACATCCGGGTGCATCAACATTATTTATAAATTATTAAATAAGTGTTAAATTTTCATTGATATGTAAATATAATATGTATTTTATCATACCAAAATATTCTAAGCTCCCGATTCGATTACTTTGTTTTTATGAAAAATACTTGTTTTATTATCAAGTTAAAATAAGTGAAAATCCTAAGATATGTATAGTAAAATATTCATACACATACTGTAAGAAATTTTGGTGTAAACAACATTAAGGTTCAATTGTTTGTTTTACACGGATTTTTAATCTATAGTTAATTAAATTTTAAAGTTAATTTTGTATCATATATGATTTCCTAAATTACGTATCTAAGAACACTAAAGGTGTCTCCCTACTACTAAGTAGTGCAAATTTTTTAAATTAATAATAAAGCTGTCTGTTGTAATACAATAATAAATATACAGTATAGTGTGAGAATAGAGTAAATTGTAAGATTTAAAAAAATTACTTTATAAAATCACCCATTTGGAATTTGTGTATGTTCTAAATTTTACTACCTCACATAAAAAAGATAGGAATTAAAAAAATGTTTCATTTAATTGTAATTTCTAAAAGCTTGTTGTACTGTTTGAAAAATCTGATACAGTGTCACCATGGAAGGTTGTCACCAAATATTTAAAGCGTAAAGACATAGATGCAATAGTTTGTAACATCTTATGTTGAATTTTTTAAAGAGTAGAACAATCTTCAAACAATTAAAATCAAACAAAAAATGAAGAAGAGTCCTGTCTTTTGAGAGTGTGATTTTAAAATTAAAAATTCAACTTTAATTTTATGCAACTAAATTTTGTCTATCCTTACAAGTACCCCTATTCCATGTTATACTACCTCTTTATTATTATATTTAATCAGGGAACCTTATAAATCATTGAAAAAAAATTTTTTCACCCCGGCAGTCATAAGCATCTGATTAAGAAGTAAAAAAAGTTATTTTTAGTCTAAATTCGTCAGTAAAACTTTGAGATAAGTCCATCTATACTTCAACACTTACACCTATAGAATTACTCTTTAACCTAGTACCTTATTTTTCGGTGAATTTTGTGATCATTTAAAATACTTTCAATATGATATGGAAAACAATGAATACTTGAAAATAATTTTTTTCATAAAAAATACAAATTTAAAAAAAATTGTTGAAATTTACGTAACTAAATTTTATACAAATAAAAATTCAATACCAGCAGTGCCAATGATTTTTCTAAAAAAAGCCATGTTGCATCAAAATTGGGCGAGTAAATCTTGAGACACAACCGATGACATACATACATAGACTAACATTTTTGCCATATTTAATAAATGACGTATACTTTGATTATATATACAACACACAGAAGATATTATATCAACATGTTGTTATTTGGGTACTACAAAAAGCTTTTTTTATGCAGAAGCAAAAAGTCATCAGGCAATTTAATCCACTTTAGTTGTATTACTTTCTTTCTAATTAATTATGTAAGGTTATCACCTATTACGTCTGAGTCGTAGCGTAACTACTTCATTTAAATACAGGAGATTATTGTCTCAAGAATCGGAAATTACTAGCACTTAGATATCAGTATGAGTCCGTTATCTTATTTGGTATAAGTATAATGCGAACAAAAAAGTACAGGTATTGATTAGCGTATTGGTGCACATACGCTACCATTTAGGAGCGAGGCGCTTCCAAAATTAGGGAAGCGTGTGCACCACAAAGTTAGTATGTTATTGTAACTTCAGTTGGCACAGTGCCACCAACGTTATCTGAGTGCAGTCATCCCCATGAGTCACCGGACGTCCCAGAGTTAGAAGCTGCTCTTGACGATGTTCCAGTATGTCCAAGAGACGCTGCAATTCTGCCACAGACTCGTCACGCAGCGCGCAGTAGCGTGATATGGTCGTGGACAAGTAAACGTCGCAGCGCTCAAAGCAGGCCTCCAAAGCTTCGCAGGCAGTTGCGTAGTTGGCATGGGCTATGCACACTGCATTGAGGACTTCTTTAGCTTCTTTCTGCAGAAGGGTCCTAAAGTGTATCAGGCACTTGACATCCGTGAGCTGACAGTCTTTATGGACAAAGGCGTGAAAGAGATCTTGGAACGACTACCAATCTGATCTTTGGACATACAAGATCGGGACGCTTATCGGTACAAGCCTTGACCCACGCTGTTGCGTGGGGAAATCCTGGTTGGAAGTAGATCCCGTTGGCGCAGCCAGCGGCATTTTAGCATGTAGATGTGCTCTTTGGCGCTAATGTAGCTTGTCTCTGCTGACGTGTACAGCGTATTAAGGTTAGAAGCGTCCTCGGGAAAGATGGTCCTTAATAGATAAAGGTGGGTGGCGGTGAAATCACTTCACGTTCACGAGTCATGAGAGCGGTACCGCAGAAAAACTGTTGGACCACGGCTATCATGGCGGCCGTGGCAACGTTTCATGCATACGGGGCCATGTGTCGTAAGAGAGGTGCCATAGGAAGACTGTGGTTGGGCCTTGGGCATGATGGCGGCCGTAGCAAAGTCTCGTGCACCCGAGCATCAGTGCGAGAGCGTGTTGTCCTCCGTTTGTATAGCAGCACGGTATTTAGCGTCGTCGAAGGTAGCTAGAGCTGGACTATGACGAGACAGGCGGTGCCCGTGGCTAGTGACACTAGTTCAGCTGTCGTGGCTAGGATGCAAAAGCTATACCAAGGACCCGATGGCAGCCGCGGCATCCTTACAAGGCCACATTGATCGAACAAGAAAATAATCATACACTCAATCGCACTCTAATTACATATTAATTACCTATGCTGGATATATCCTCCTTATTCGTCACCGCAATCCGGCTCAAAGGATCAATGTTCATTTTAATCACAGACGTTGGTTTTAGATCAGTGATTTACTGAATTTTTTTTGTCTGGGATACAAGATACTAACGTCACGGTGGAGTTCAGACTTCTGACGATACACGGAACGAAGCAATAGTAGAGATGACAGCCGTGGCTCGATTTCCATTTCCCTTCTGTTTCTTCTCGAATGAACGCTATGCACTTGAGCCCATCCACTGATAAGAATAACAAAAATGAGTTGCAATTGAGGCCAACTAATCGACAAAAACAAGTTACAGTTGAGCATAACAAATGATGAAATTATCTAGATGAGTTGGGTGTAACAACACAAGTAAACATTAAAAATAAAATCATCTATTATGAAGATACCTACACTTTTATAACTAGCTGAAATATACCCTTAAAACACACATTTAATATTGTAATACAGTTATGTGTCATTTGTTTGAATTGTGTTGGGAAAATATTTGGATGTTTGTTGTAAAACATTTTATATGTTATATGCAAGTAAAGTGACTCGCAAGTATTTGTAGTTTTTTTGTAGTAATGTTTGCACTTACCCACAATTTTGGAGGATTTAACACAGATACTTTCTAATATGTCTTTGCTACATGTATGAGAAAAGCATCAATCTCTCGAATTACTACTTCAGAAGCACGAGTCATCAAAATAATAATAAAGGCTATTTTGACTTCGTGTGGATCCAGAAACATTAGACCAAAACATCAACGTTGCCAAAATCCTGCTTCTGATTTTTTACCTACATGGTGCATGGTGGAGAGACCTGCATATTATTAAATTTATTACAAATGAAAGTGGCTAATGCTATATTATTTCTATTATCATTAGGTCTTTTTCATTTTTATACACAATTTGATGCAAATTTTCTACACATAGAAATATTAGAATATTTGAATTGCGATCATTGATCAATACAAAGTTTTCTTCATCAGCCATTTTTCAATACGTTTTGTGTAAGGCAATGTGTACTTCTTGTAAATTTTTGGTTATTTCGGCATAAACACAATATAAAATTTGCAAATGCGTATTGTAATATTTACCCAACCTACCCAAAAATGGTAATTGTCATCTACCTATGCTACCTATGATAATACTATTTTAGCAGGCTCAACTGTAATAATCATCTGGGCTCAAGCGTTATAAAGAAAAGATCGTTAAAATGGGCTCAACTAAAGGATTTTTATTAAGATGGGCTCAAATGCCATCGGCCCTCTCGAATCTAGTACGCTGCAGTTACCGTGTTAGTCTTCCTTTCCTCACTCCCTCTCCTTCCTTGCAGTTCTCGGGCTTGCTCACTAGGTTACAGCACAGAGCCAGCGCCAGGACCTCGATGACGCATAAGAGGAAATCAACATTATCTCTAAGTAATCTTTCATAAAAACTTAATTTGGAGATTTTTACAGGACATATAAATGTAATTTTACTGAATTTTTCCATTAGATTACATGTTATACTGCGGCCGAAAAATGAAGCCGGAGATCATGTGTGTACCACGGAAAAAGACCGGAAAGGTAAAAAAGCCGGTTTTCCTATCACCAGAAGATTGTATATAAAGACATCAAGAAAATACTCCCTTCTGAGACTAAGACGTAACCACCCTAGCTTGTTGTAATACTGCGCAAGTGAAGCGTTACGTCCCAGACAGAAAATATACTGAACCACCATATTGCATGAGCGATCAAGTTGAATCGACAAAAATTCGGACAAATCCATATAGACCAGACAAGCATAATCAAAATGCAGGATAACGAGGCTTGTGGCAAGCATAATTTCAAACTGGTACGACAAAGCGCTACCCCTGTATCTGAGCTGATAAAAGATCCCATGAACCCTCGAGCAGACGAACGCTACAGAGGCAGCGACTCAATGTCAATCCGCATCTGATATACTGACACATAGCGAAAAGCAAGGCATGCATTTTTCCACAGTGGAGCTGAACACCGAGCTTATTCACCCAGGTAACAACTCTCGTGATTTCCGCATTGAAGGTCCCAATGGTCTCAGGAAGCTCGGAGGGCCTGCACTGTATCTAGGCATGCCAATCATCCACGAATAATAGCTCAGTACTATTGGACAAAACTGAAAAAATAAAATCAATAACAATCAGAAAAAAGATGGGTCCTAAAGATAACCCCAGCGGAACACCCGAAGTGAAGGGAAGAAAACGCGTCAGGCCACTGTCAACAGGACCACTTGAGCTTTCCCTTGCGTTCTTTTCACGGTACTGGACGTCCACTACGACCGTCCAGTCCAGTCCAATACCTCTCGACCAATTCACGCTATTGGACGTCATCCCAACCCTGTTGGACGTCCGCTCGCTGCGTCCAGTCCATCTGTCCAGTCCATTAACAACCCTGCTGTCAAGCCCTGAGACGGCCTGGGAGCGACCCAACAAATAGGAATGGAACAACTTAGGAAATCCGGGTTAAAATCCACTTTACCCAACATATAGCTCTCAACAGTACCGAATGGCTGATTCGGGAGCTAAATGCTCGCCGAAAGTCGAACAAGACCAATGTTGTCACCTTTTTGATCTCCATTCCCAAGCAAACATCGTCGGTCAGCCTAAGAAGCGCCAACTGCGTGCTATGGCTAGCGCAAAACCCAGACTGCATAGGTAAAAAGAGCCCATGACTCTCTAAATTCGTCGTTACCTGACGCACCACAAGTAGAACCTGGACGATCATAGACTGCTGCCAAATAGAAGGGTATCTACCAGTAGCAACCAAATTACTAATAAGGTGCATAAGAAAAGGTACTGTTGCAGAAAATAAGCCACAAAAGTAAGAGAAGGACAGCCCGCTAAAGCTGCGGCCCCTTAAACGTACGTTGCAGTGGACCACTGCCTGACACAACTCCACGGGCTATACCAGGGTAATAAAAAGCTACAGGCAGACAGACACGCCCCTCAAGAGATCCTCAAGCTCCCAGACAGTGAACGAGCTGAGCTAACGTTAAAGGCAACATAGAATGTAACGCCGAAAGTGGTATCTCACCAATAATGTCAAATAGTTGAAGAATACCTTGCACCGAGAAGAGTCACGAGTACTCTAGATGGCTCCCTGTAAATACGCACCGTGAGCCACGTTTATATCACACTACAAAGCCAACCTCATCTCATTGTACTGTGAGTAGTAAAATTGGTTACCGTACACCCAACCGTTCTATACATCCGATCACGCGCCCTGCAATGCTCGCGTAGTTCACTGGTAAATCAAGGGACAGGTCTACGACGCGATTAGCGCTTAACCAGAGGCGCGTAAGTACATAGTGAAGAGCAGAAATCATCAGCATAAATGTGACAACTGCAGTTTAAAAATATCAGGGAGATTGTTGATGAACAAAGAGAAGAGTATCGGACCAAGTAAGCTACCTACGTATGCTATGTAGTATAGTGGCATGATTTCGGGGAATAGAAAAAATGCAAGACTAAAGTAACGAATCGAAGATATTGGTCAGTACTAGGATTGTTGGAAGACAGAGCGTGAGAAATTTAAGATTCAGTCTATTTGAGCCACTTGCATTTAAGCGAGCTGACTTGAAAGCTACCAGTATATCATTCGGCTCAGCATGCTTGAAATAAAAGCGTTCATCTGGAGAAATCCTAGAATGCATAGGTAGTGGAGTAGTTGTAGGCTCTTCAGGCTGTATAAAATGTTTGTTAAGCTCAGTGAGCAAGACTGGGAGCTGAGTAGGACACCCGTCTCTACCGATGGTATCAAGAGATCTAACGATATTCCGCGGTAGTTTTACATTTGAGGAATCTGTCACAATGGTAATTCTGAATGGCATTTTTTATGTTGGATTGCACCTTATTATGTAGCCGTTTGTACAACAAGTGGAGTTCTTCGTTCCTATAGCGCCTGAAATCGCGCCAGGATTGATTATGATCTCTAATCAGTGTGCAAATCGCAGGTATGATTAAGTAGATTGATTAATACACTTGTTAAGAGATGCACCTTATCATCGACCGTTGTTGATTAATCAAGGTACCTCCAGTCAAAGTTACCCAAATCTTCAGTGACCACATCTTCACTGAGGTGTCGGTAATTGCGACAGCACTAGGTTTTTCCTAACTTGCGAGGAGCCGAAATTGCAAGGTTGGCTATGAGGATGTCGTGCGCAATCGTCGACCAAGATGTTAGAAATTGTTTAAAATCGGAGACAAGGTGAGACTCAGTGGTGCAGATATAATCGATAGTGAAGTGTGACATTGCCGTGTGGTGAGTTAAACCAAGGAGAACTCTTTCCAAGTCTAAGGATGTCAGCGATTACTTCAAGGTAGTTGGGTTGGTTGCAGTAAAATTCTACTGAATGCTAAAGTCTCCCATAAGTATTAGGTGATCGAATGAGTAAGGGCTGTTAATGATTGCAGACACGACCTTGTCCCAAAAACCAGCCTTAGGAGGACTGTAGATAAGTGCTCACAGGTAAATATATCGATCACTTTCGATCTTAACTATTAAACACTCTGGTCAATTTGTATAAACTTAAGGAGTATCAGACGTATTCATAATTTTGAACTTTAAAGCATTATCAACGTACATAGCCACGGTTCCACAACCTTTGCTGATACGGCCATGCCTTCGTAGACTGTTACTTAGAATAGACGCTATAGAATTGGGGACATTAGGTTTCAGAAAAGATTCACATATGCCAAAGACAGATATAATAGTTTCAAGTACTAAATATTAAGAGTGAGCAGAAAGGGACTGGAAATTTGCATGTGCCAAAATGAACTTATTCGGAGCCAGGCTTGGAACGTTATGCTTTCATAATTGATTGAATGAAACTTACGTTTAATACTGGCTTGGAGAACAGGGCACTTGGCTTTGTCAAAAGCGCAATGCGAAAAATTAGGAGCTTTAGCTTTCTTACAGTTTATGCAGATCAGAGTAGATTTAGCTTTACAGTCTTAAGTAGGATGCTGTCCAGAGAAGTAGCCACAGGCCTCTTCATTGTCACAGTTTGATGCAATAAGGCCTATTTTGTGACAATTATAATGCTGTAAAACGGAGATATGGTCGCTTAAGCTAAACTGTGACCAATCTACACTTATTCTGTCTTTATAAAATAATTCCTTCTTTGCTACAATACGTCAAGTTAATTGAGTTTATTTCACTGTATTTCATCAAATTTTTTTTTTTAGTTAGTTAAAAAACCGGTAAAAAAATGTTTATCACTGGTCAAACTATACTTTAAAGACAAAGATGTAGAGGTTATTCGTTTTTTCAAATAAATGATTAAGCAAACAGGTCAAATAATTTCTTTTAAACAGCTCATTAAACTGTCACAGTTGTTACATACATACCTAATAACCACAAAATTTCCAATTAATATTTTTCTCTCTGCCTATAATTTTATAAAACAATCGTAACACTCCTGATGAATAAAAAAAGTAAAAATCTACTTCTGCATACGTCAATAGTAGTAAGAATTCTAGTGATAATCAACAATATTACAGTAAAATACTAGTATACTAATGTAATTCCAACATACGTCAATTATCACGATTACAGTTAATTTAGGTACAGTGTAGTGCCCGAAGAATCTTGCGGAAAAAAAATTAGGAACGCTTTAAGTCATAGGCAAAACAAGGAGTATGATTTTTTAAATATTTGACTCTTTACGTATAACTATCATATATAACCACTGAGAACTAATTGGCACAAAGCTCCTTTATCTTTTTTTTCGTGATCTTTTTTTGTTGAAAACTTCATTCATTTTTAATACGTTTTTCTTATCAAATCATTCCAATTTTTTTTTGTTTAACAACAAATACATAATATTATCTACCCTTATGCTTAAATATTCAAAATTCTATTTTAACACATTTTTTTGTTTGAAATTTGTGATCGTCAGAGTTTCAATACATTAGTATCTTGAAAAAAAAAATTTTCAAAATCGACGTCATTGAAATTTTTTTAAGCGACGACAGATATCTCAAAACAAAAAAATGCCTCAAGGTTTATAAAACTCGGAAGTGCTAAGATATGATTGATTACACTTATTCACACACTCACAAATGTTTTTTAGCGTACTTTACGTCAATTTTTAACATCAGTCAACATTTATATTTTGTGTTACCTTAGTACGTATTTTCGATGAGGCAGCAAAATCATTCTTATGATTAAACTTGGACCTTGATTTTTGGAAGTTTTCAACTTAAATGTCTAATGCAGAAAAAAACAGATTCTTTCATTATTTCTTTATTAAAATAAATATATAAGACATTTTGTTGTTCGTAACAATATTCGTTATTATACTTTGTGAATTCTAAAATTGATACTGATGTAGAGCCAAATCTCCTTTTATGATTCAAGTCCGTTTGAAATTCTAGATTTTTCTAATTTTTATGACATGCTAAAAAATAGAAACAAAAAAGGATTAATTAGTAATAAACTTAAATACATTATTCTATTTAAAAAGTATATGCCTATAAATAATAGATCGCATTTGTGATATTAGAATAATAAGATAGGAGAATAGGGACTTCCAATCTGTTAAATCAAGCTTGATTTCAACTTGGCAGTCAGAGTAGCGCATTTTTGAATGTGTCATAATCAACGAATAAAATAAGAAATCTGCTCTAAAACCTTTTAAACCCATTAGTTTTAGTTAGTAATGTTACGTACGATAGCATACAGCTATGCGTCCCTGTGTCTCGACTAGTTTGGGCTTTAGTTAAAAGTCAATGGGTAGACAGCAAAAAAGTCAGTCGGTAACATACTCTTCCCTCACCAATATAAGTAATAAATTATTGTTGAACATAAACCGTTCTTGTTATCTTGCGTGCACCCCTAGCTATCGTTTTCCCAAGTAACAGTTTGGTGCTAAGTGTGGAGTAGCTTTTGTCGCAAAATTAAATTTGTTTTTGTACGCATATAATACTTTATTGTTTGGAAATTAAAAGTGACTATCGGGTAGCACACATAGTCAAGTGCCGCAAACACATTACATTAGACACATCAGAAAAGAATTAACGAATGATAGAAATCTCAATGAAATCACAGATTCACCTGGAACAGCTCACATAGACACTTAGAGACCTATACAAATCATTTGGATTTCACTACGGTATCGGAACAAAGGCCGACAGCTACCTTAAGGGGACTCACCATTACGAAGATGCAGATAGCCATACTAATTTTCATTATTTTATCTACGGGTATAAATTTAATGTTTTGATTTTCTTTCTCTCATAGAAGAGGGAAAATATTTCAACAAGAAACTGCGGAAAAAAACACGATAATTAATCTTTCTAGTGCTTTACTTTAAACTTGACAAGAGTTGGAGCCAATGGCAATTTTTTTTAAGCATGATCCTGGATCATATGCACTTTGGAAAAAAACCAATGAAGAGACACGAAATCTTACGTTAAAATTGCTCAAAAATATTAAACCAAAGATTATGATTGAAGAAACAAATCAGAACTTAAAAATAGATGAAGCAACACATAAGGTTGTCGCGTTGGATAATTTTAGATTGGGGTTGACGATTCAAATTTCAAAGAAATGGGACCGAGAGTACAGGGAAAAGTTGACAGCGACTCAGAATTGAGGCAAGAGAAAAAATAAGCGGAATCAGACATTACTACGAACTAAACCGTAAAGAAGCGCATTCCAATCAGCCATATGCTCTACTATGCGCCTAAGTGTCTCTACCTTCCTATTACAACAATAGAAATAATAACAGTTTTTACCCTTAACATAATAAAAATAAAAGGTCAATATGTAAATACGACGAGAACAACTAGTTTACGTACTCAAATAATAATAATCAGAACGCCTCGCTGAATTGTTAACTAAAATAACCAATTAACTAACATATCGAAAACCGGCAACTACAAGATACCTTACAAGAATTTTCCTAGTGCCAAAACGTACGATTCTTGCACGTTGATGGTAGCAGCTGTCAGAAAACCAATATTTCTTAGGGATGAAATTTAATATTATAACACATCCGAACAGCACCACCAATCGAATGCTGCTATAAAGTGGAGGCCTAGTACAATTTCCTTTATTCGGACAATTGAGTAAGTTTATAAAACCAACGATTCCCGCCCAATATAAAAAATATTTTACAGGACTTTTGAAGGATACATTGCGGAGCATAGAAGCCTATCAGTTTTGCAAGCGACTATCATTATTTAACTCTGTTTATGAGCCAGTTGTCTTAGATAAAATATAATAATATTAAAAAAATTTTTTAAATCTTCGATAGTTTCCGATAGTAGTAGATATTTTAAAATAATTTTTGCAAGCATAAAGACTTTGCTTTGTAAAATTAATACTTCTTATTAAAAAATATCGAAAACTATCAAAAATTATGTGAGATTATTTGATATTTTTGTCGTTATCAAAGTATGTATGTCGAATTGAAGCAGACATATGTTAATATTTTATACTCTATATACACCATGTATTATTTTAAACTATTTACATACATCTGTGTAATCAAAATTAAAAAAAAATTATACATATGTCAATAAAATGTACACATACATGTATACATACATATGTGACACGCCAAAGTATGTAAACATATCGGGATCTGTGAAAATCAGTAGGGTCTCCGTCAGGTTCTCTACAAATGGTGTGGGGGGCTGGAAAAAGGGTGGGGGATTTGGACGAAAATTAGGATTCATTGATCATATTGTGACCGGACTTGTTTAAAGTATGGTCTTAACTGTTTTGTTTATATGTTATTCGTGGGTCTCTTAGGATTCAGCTCCTGAGCTTTATTTGTTTTTTTTAGTCAAGTAAAAATAATTTTTTGAATAATACGGATAATTTTATTCAATTTTTAATTCTTTTATAAAAACAATTTAAAACAGGTATTTGCTTAGATACAGTCTATTCAGATCACTTCACAGATTATGATATTAATTACATTACTGATGAAAATTTACATTTATTACTGACTGTTGTTACTGCTGCTTCGGAGTTCCTTAATGCTTCGTGCAGTAATTCCCAGGGATTACTTTTACTACACTAATGAGTTCGTGGCCTGTAAGGGGTTGCGGTTTCTGTTTTCTCTATTGCCGGAACCATTTTCGGTGGGCCTCTTTCGTTGTACCTAGCTCCTTAGCGTAATCTGATATTATTGATACTCTCGAACTGCACCGAAATTGCCTCAGCCAACACGTTATGTCTTACGTGTATAAGGTCCTCGCGAGTCATAGGAGTCAAAAGTAGACTAAAACTTTAAAGGACAGGTGACAGACGTAAAAAGAGCGATTTTTCCTCTTGATGGTGAGTTTTTATAGTGTCAGAGCGAGTAAAAGAGGCCTTTAGTTGAAGTAGGTCAACCAATGAGCGATATTCTTGCAGATTGCGTTGACAGAAAAACAGTAGGCTTGCACGATGATGTTACATGTTATGATTTCATATATTAGGAAATAACAATAAAACAGTACCAATCGCATTTTCCTGACATGTACGATTGAGTTTTTTTGGGTTAGCAATGATGAAAGCTCGCATCATCAATAAAAGAACGCCAAATACAAGTTCAAGTGTGACAGTTTATAAATTTCGAAATTAATCCTTTTGGAGATTTTACAATCACTTTTGAATAAAAAGAAATAATGTGTTAATTACAAATTTTAAAATCTGTATACGTTATTAGAAGTGGACAATAAATACGCAAGTAAATAATTTATTCATACATATAATGTACAATTTCCATTCATACGTGCATTCTTACAAAGAGGCTAGCTGTATTATATGTCAGCATATTATTAAAGATTTACCTTAAAGCTATTACAGACACGCATATAAGTGACGTATAAACTCCTCTTGTCATATAAGCTTGCTTTATATTCACAATACGTCTTATCTAAATTTGATGGATGGATAGCATTTGGTTGTAATATAATTCATCTGTATCAACTCAGAATGTAACAATCATAAAATTGTATTTGCAAAGCTTTTTTATTCTTTAAATTTATCTGTTAATTAAATGTCATAAATTTCGTTTGATTTAGCGATGAGAAAATTTTTTGTTTTCTGTAACTATATACTGAAGTAGATGAAAAATAAAATAAATTGTACGCATAAGTTAATAAAATGTATACACCTTCGTGAATGCATACATATACGACACTCAAACGGATGTATACATATCATGGACCGTGAAGATCGGTAGGGTTTCCATCAGGTAGTCCAAAAGTGATAGGGGTAGTAGGGGGTCAGGAAAAAATACGTGTGGGGGGGCAGTGGAGGATCTGTCAGAAATTTTTTGTAGTTTTAAATTTTGATACTATTATAGCAGAGCATTCATATTCTATCAATTTATGCTTTTTTTGTGATTACGTAGAAAATACATTTGTTAATTTGATAACTAATGTATTATTTTAATTTTTTATAATGGTTTATAATTTTTTGCCATGAGATATCCTTTCTTTTACGTTTAAAAACTTTAAAGTGATTTAAAACCATATTTTTTTTTAATGACTACGTTTTTATAATGGATGCGATATAATTATAAATGCATAACTGACTCCTTATTCTTACTTCGAGACAATAAAGTAAAAGTGCTGATACGACAAACTTGACCTTGTTATTTTAAATTACAATTTGCTTGCCATCAGTTAATTTTTTATTTTTTTTTTTGCTATCCGATTTTTCCTGCAATTTGATTCAAAAATGTAAGGATAGTTATCAATTAACTTTTTGTGTAATGGTAATTTTCTTCAAATGGCTACAATCTTAATATAAATGTGTAACTGATTCCTTTCTTTAAAACCCCCAAATGAAATGATAAATATTACAATCTTGACCTTATTATTATGAATAATACATTGCTTTTCATTTCCTTGCAGAACATTAGCATAAAATATTGCAAACCCAGAATGTTTATAATAAAACCCAATTAACTAACGAAATTTTCTACAATTTATTAATAGCTGCTACGTACATTTTTTTGAGTAACCTGAAGGTGGTAAAATCATTTTACCTTTGATGTCAGCAAGTGAAAGCCTCATAGTAAGTGATACAAAGAATTTTTGACGAAAACTTCGCGCGAGGTGCACTTCTTTGCACAGCGTTTTAGACAGTAGCCCATTGCCGCTCAACAAGTGCAGTACTTAATTATCAAAGTAACAAGCTATAGAGTGACTCATTGGTCTTTTCTTTCTTTTGTCATTTTTTACGAGTAATTTAAAATTAATTAATTTTAGACAAGTCAAAGAAAGTGAAAGATATTTAAACTAATAACCTAATTCATTCGAAGCTTCTAGGAGAAAGGAAGGAAAATTAATAGGCATATTTTATAAAACTTTCTCTTTTTTCTTTCCTATAAGCAAATCAATATTTAGACTGTTTGCGGGTCCCACAGCCCGTAAAGAAGAATAAGACTACTGTCCATAACCTTTAGCTCTGAACTGAAGGCAGCGTTAAGTGATAGTAAAAAACATTTGAAACAAAGGGTAGCAAAACGTAGCTCTGATCTCTAGCTATTTTTTGGTTTATTCTATGTTTCTTTGTTATTATTTTTGAGGCAACAATAAACACAATTTAATGAAGCACGTAAATGAATGACATAAAACGCCCCATGTATGATAGTGCAGTATACGCAGACGTGTGTATGATGTAAGTATGAGAAGAGGACAGTATTTTTAGTATACTTATCGTTGTAGAAAAAAAATAAATAAAAATAATAATGCGTTGCTAAATGAACAGTAAAATAAACAAAAGAGGAGTTTTACTGACAAAAAAATATAAAAAAATAAAAGTAAGATAACAATCTGCATTAAGTGATGGTAAAGAAACCAAAATTAGTAACTTTTTATGCTAAACGTATAGATATTTATCCGACAATTGGATCTGCTAACTAAAGCGGTCTATTGACTCTTACCTTGAATCTGCTTATCAAAGCGATTCGTTTTCTGTGTTCTGCTATAATAACAGACATTATAAATCTAGGATCTGCTTGTTGGAGCGATCTTTTTCTAATTTACAACGTTACTATGATTTTAATAAACCTAGCACTGATTTACCAAAAAATAATAAATATAAGACACAAGTAGTACGCTTAAGAACAATAATTATTACAATTCAATTGATGTTTAGTAGAAATACAAATATTTTGAAACCTAATTAAATACACGCTTTGATAAATTAATGGTTTTCACGGAAAAAAAAGTTTCCGAAAAGCCCTCATGAACGTATAAACGCATAGACAAATATATAACTACATAAATAAAAATGTATATATATATATGTATGTGTGTGTGTGTGTGTGTGTATGTGTGTGTGTATGGTATGTAGATGTATAGGCATAAAGGACAGATATCAGGGACATAGAGATATTATAGATTGAGTAGGCAAGCCTGTAAGTGAAAGCGTTAACACGTTAAAAAGAGATGCAACATCTAGCTGCCTTTCTATCTCTCTCCGTGCTCGCTGCTGATAGGCTACAGATGTTTTCATAGAGGTATAAGAATAGAGCACGCAAGCGGTATCTCAGATCTCAGCCTGAAAGTTGCAGCAAGATCAGCGTAGAGAGAGATAGCTGCACATAAGAGGAATTGTGTCCTTGTCTAGCCAAGTGCTGTGATTGGTCGATTCCCTCTCTCGCTCTGCCGATCACGCAAGGTAGAGCAGACAGTCAGAGAGAGACAGAACCCCCTTATGCAGTCTTCTTTCTCTCAGCTGATCACGCGCTAATCGCCCACTTGCGTGCTCTATTCTTATCAGTGTTGGGATATAGTTCCGGCCAGACTTGGGAATTCTCTAGGACCCAACCTATCTGACGTGGGAAATCACTTGATCAAAAACAAAAATAGTACCGAAGGCGACGCGCGAGATTCAAATGAGGTCCAATAACACGAGCATCCATCACCTGATGACCCAGTGTGCTTACTGGCCACTCTGTTAAATGAATAATTTTTAATAACAGAAGCGCCTATTACCCAATNCAATAAACACAATTTAATGAAGCACGTAAATGAATGACATAAAACGCCCCATGTATGATAGTGCAGTATACGCAGACGTGTGTATGATGTAAGTATGAGAAGAGGACAGTATTTTTAGTATACTTATCGTTGTAGAAAAAAAATAAATAAAAATAATAATAAAACATTCCTTACACTTGGTTTGAATTAAACAAAGTAGATAATTTTGCAAAATCACTAAAATATGATAACATTCCAGAACATTACATTTTTGACAATAAACTTAAAATTTGGAAAAAAAGGAAAGTTACACTGAAAAATATTGCTATAGGAAGATTAAACATAGTATCTCCAAAAGATCATGTACGCTTTTTTTTAAAACTTATTTTAAATAAATTACACAGATCTACATCGTTTGAAGACGTTAAAAAACATAATGGAATAACATATAAAAATTTCAGGGATATTGCAATTGCAATGGGTTTAATAGAACATGTTTCTGAAATCGACAATATGTCTTATCGCCATGATTTATTTCATCGTCAAGAACAAATTTTAAGTCATATAATTGATTCATAAAGGGTTGTTGCGCAAAACATCATTATTTATACAACTAAGTACGTTTAAAAACCAATTAATATGGAGTTATCAATATTTTGAAACCAAATGATATATACACATATATTGGTGCGCATAATTATTATATCATAATCACTTATATAGTCCTTTAATACAAAATTGTTCTTTTTACGTACATAAATTCAAGTTTAATTTAGAGTATCATTAATATAAACAATAAAAGTTTCGCATCACTTTAGGAATCATCTTATAGAGCCTGATAAAACCACGAAGACTTACGTCCATTTCTATTCTGTTTCCAATTAATGCTGAAATTGGTGCCATAGATGAACACGATAAATACATTCATGATATGTATCATTAATTAATAAATCTTACCTATACATAAAAAAATAATAATTAAATCATGTTATGAATATGAGATACATTATTATAATCAAAAATTTCTTTCCAAACTATATTTTCAATCTCTAAACTGTTTTCTCTATCGACTTAAACAAAAATTCCATTTTTATTTTTACATCTTGATAAAGCCACGTATTATTCTTACTTCGAGACAATAAAGTAAAAGTGCTGATACGACAAACTTGACCTTGTTATTTTAAATTACAATTTGCTTGCCATCAGTTAATTTTTTATTTTTTTTTTTGCTATCCGATTTTTCCTGCAATTTGATTCAAAAATGTAAGGATAGTTATCAATTAACTTTTTGTGTAATGGTAATTTTCTTCAAATGGCTACAATCTTAATATAAATGTGTAACTGATTCCTTTCTTTAAAACCCCCAAATGAAATGATAAATATTACAATCTTGACCTTATTATTATGAATAATACATTGCTTTTCATTTCCTTGCAGAACATTAGCATAAAATATTGCAAACCCAGAATGTTTATAATAAAACCCAATTAACTAACGAAATTTTCTACAATTTATTAATAGCTGCTACGTACATTTTTTTGAGTAACCTGAAGGTGGTAAAATCATTTTACCTTTGATGTCAGCAAGTGAAAGCCTCATAGTAAGTGATACAAAGAATTTTTGACGAAAACTTCGCGCGAGGTGCACTTCTTTGCACAGCGTTTTAGACAGTAGCCCATTGCCGCTCAACAAGTGCAGTACTTAATTATCAAAGTAACAAGCTATAGAGTGACTCATTGGTCTTTTCTTTCTTTTGTCATTTTTTACGAGTAATTTAAAATTAATTAATTTTAGACAAGTCAAAGAAAGTGAAAGATATTTAAACTAATAACCTAATTCATTCGAAGCTTCTAGGAGAAAGGAAGGAAAATTAATAGGCATATTTTATAAAACTTTCTCTTTTTTCTTTCCTATAAGCAAATCAATATTTAGACTGTTTGCGGGTCCCACAGCCCGTAAAGAAGAATAAGACTACTGTCCATAACCTTTAGCTCTGAACTGAAGGCAGCGTTAAGTGATAGTAAAAAACATTTGAAACAAAGGGTAGCAAAACGTAGCTCTGATCTCTAGCTATTTTTTGGTTTATTCTATGTTTCTTTGTTATTATTTTTGAGGCAACAATAAACACAATTTAATGAAGCACGTAAATGAATGACATAAAACGCCCCATGTATGATAGTGCAGTATACGCAGACGTGTGTATGATGTAAGTATGAGAAGAGGACAGTATTTTTAGTATACTTATCGTTGTAGAAAAAAAATAAATAAAAATAATAATGCGTTGCTAAATGAACAGTAAAATAAACAAAAGAGGAGTTTTACTGACAAAAAAATATAAAAAAATAAAAGTAAGATAACAATCTGCATTAAGTGATGGTAAAGAAACCAAAATTAGTAACTTTTTATGCTAAACGTATAGATATTTATCCGACAATTGGATCTGCTAACTAAAGCGGTCTATTGACTCTTACCTTGAATCTGCTTATCAAAGCGATTCGTTTTCTCAGTTCTGCTATAATAACAGACATTATAAACCTAGGACCTGCTTGTTGGAGCGATCTTTTTCTAATTTACAACGTTACTATGATTTTAATAAACCTAGCACTGATTTACCAAAAAATAATAAATATAAGACACAAGTAGTACGCTTAAGAACAATAATTATTACAATTCAATTAATGTTTAGTAGAAATACAAATATTTATAAACCTAATTAAATACACGCTTTGATAAATTAATGGTTTTCACGGAAAAAAAAGTTTCCGAAAAGCCCTCATGAACGTATAAACGCATAGACAAATATATAACTACATAAATAAAAATGTATATATATATATGTATGTGTGTGTGTGTGTGTGTGTATGTGTGTGTGTATG